>JAECUM010064557.1:0-10925 GCA_016617855.1 Megalonaias nervosa | reverse complement strand
AGAGAGAGAGAGAGAGAGAGAGAGAGAGAGAGAGAGAGAGAGAGAGTTACGACTATATGGTGTTAAATTAAGAAACAGAAAAGAGATAAAACCAGCGAGATCTGTAAAATTCAACAATTTCCCTAGAAAACAAAGGGAAAATTTAAAAAGTACTCACAGTGCTGTGACTTAAATCCAAAATAGTCCCAAAAGTTTTATCACAAGTGCAAATATATAAAGGTCCAACTGAATTCCAGTGGTATTCCAACTAAGTTTCAATACTGAATATGTTGATGTGCCTGTAGTCTCGAATGGCTGGAATGAGTGATGTACTAACAATAATATAATCCAAGAATGTTCTTGTCTGAATTCACTCTAATTCCAAATTAATGTGCCAGTCCAAGAATATTATTGATGAGCACTTTGTATTTATAGTTAATAATAATTTGAATAAATAATTCTACCAAAATGAAAAACTTAACACAACAATAAGACTAATTCCGCTTCAAGCTGTTAAGGCAAGAATGAGCAATTCCTCAAGTAAACAACATACAGAAAAAGCTAAGACACAAAAATATAACCAGGATGAAGGTCAAAAGTTATTTCTAGAACATTCTAAGTTGTCAACAAGATAAAAATAATAAAAGGAACATAGAAAACATCAGGTACAATTAATTTTCCATTGGGGAATTCCAACGTCCTAGACTCAGATTAAGATAAACATGTTAACCTTCACTGATAATGATCCTAATATTTACTTTATACTTACTGAGAAATATTAGCTAAGTAATATGTTGTTTACAAAATCAATGTCCATAGCCAGGTACACCATTAACTTGATTTTGGACAAGGCCAGGCACAAAATACAAATGTATATAACATATAATCATTAAGAAAAACCAACAAATAATAACAGTTAAATATACACAGTACCTCCCCTCTATGTGCAGATTAGGTCATATCAGTAACCGAATGACCTTTTATGAAAGTGCCGTTAAAAGCACTTTGTACGCCTGCCCGTGTTTCATAGTCCTCTATGTGAGCGCTAGTAGGACGTGGTTGACTGGAGATTATTGACCATCGAATCTCAATGGTCCGAACCTTTGGTCATGGCCTGCAATCCTGAATAATAAACTTACTTTGCAAAAACCAGTTTTCTTACCTGATTTACAATAACCTTTAAACCCCATAATCTAAAGATTTCTGTATTATCCTAAGTGCAAGCCATCCACAAAGCTGATTCAAAGAGCTTGCTCTAGGACAAAAGTTAATCTGTAAAACCCATTTTCTTTGAGCAACAATGATCTTGACCTTAGACCCCCAAATCAACTGGATTCCTACATACCTTATATGCAAGCCCTCCACGAAGCTTGGTCAACTAATTAAATTAAAGTTATCATGCCCCTAATTTGTTCCAGTCACAGTGACCTTGACCCTTTCGCAACCAAAACGAATATCTTTCTTACCCAACATGCACATCAACGACAAACTCTGGTGAAAGTGCACTGTCGAAGACTGAAATTTTGGTTTAAAAATCCGTTTTTCTTCTTTCAGCTGGTAACGTTGAATTCCGACCTTTTGACTCCAAATTAGCTAGAATTCTTTCTTACCCCGTATGCAAGCTATCCACAATGTAGGGTCCAGGTCTGTGGTGGTAAACTAATTTTATTTTGTGGAAACCATTTTTTTTCTTCTTTCAGTCGCGGTAATCTTGGCCTTTTGACCTCCTGAGCTCTAAATCTAGAGGCTTTTTTTTTTCTTAAACGCAAACCATCCAGATAATTTGGTAATTGTAGATGGCGAAGAACTGGAGTCATCGTGCGGAAAAGATAGGTAAATGGGGACGGACGGCCAACATAACACGCGCCATATAAAAAAAGAATGAAAATGTGGCAGCGGGCATTGCTGGGTTATACTTCATTCGACTCCAGAGAATATTTGGTCTTAGAATGAGTATTACATAAAACACTGGAAAATTAAAGTAACAGATAACAACATATTCGTATATTTTGTCTCTTTCTTAATTAATCGACCAAAACTACTGTAAATTCGTTTCGGCAAACTTGTGATTGCTGAATGATTTGTTAATTTAGGTCATATTTGCTAACATCATGATGGTGAAGATCAAGTTTCCATTCCCACAAAGATTCCACGATTTCATTAAGATGCATTAGTGTTCACTGCTAAGCAATGTAAAAGTAAGCGCTAGCCCTTCTTGACCAGAATACGCACACGTATATCACACCTATATTTCTGACAGAAATCCCCATGCCCCACAAAATTTACAGACTGAAAAATACAAAGAGGCAGAAGTGGATATACACATCCCCCACAGCGATTTCTATAATTATATATTTAGATTCTTGAGATGAATTACATTATTACACGTTCACGTTTTCTCAATGATAAAAACAAATCGCCGAAAGACTTTGTACTAATATGGTTCTCGGCAGCTGAATTCTATCCTAAAACACCGCCATAGGAACAGCTGTTTTATCCAGCCTACACATCTCCTTTAATTACCCCATCATCAATTTGTCAAACATAAATTACAAGGCACAAGAAGTAGCTAAGTTCTGTGCAGAAAGCTCGAGGGAGGAATATTACCACATATATTCGTTTACGAGTCAAACCTAAATCCCAAACGGCAGTATACTGCACTCAATAGTACACAAGACTCCCCAAAAAGATAGTTAAAGAACTCACACTGAATTTCTAGGGTTCCGATCGATTATCCGTGTCTTCATATACATACCGTAATTGGTCATCCATCCATGGTATTTATTTTCTAAGTTTCTTGGAGTACTTGTCATCTTCAAAAACTAGTTTGATGACCATACGAAACACCTTCGATTCTGTACGAAGAATACGACGGAAAAGACCAAAGAGGCTTCGACTGTTTCAAGATGCCAGCTCAGCCACCGAGAGGACCTAGACAAAAGAGCATGAAACTTGTAAATAAGCAGTTAGTTCAGTTTTCGTATCAGGGTCTATATGAAAAAATTAAAATCGTTATAAATAGACAAAACTAGATCTGTTGGTAATCAACCGCCATTATCAGAGTGAATTTCCTTACTGACGGATTGTCCAAGGGGAGATAACCGAGACTACCCAGTTGGCGTATCATTTCTAGATTTCGTTGTCTAAACCTAACGTAATAGAGATTTTGATTTATGGGGAAAATATCACGAATACTACGTGAAAGACAGGAAGAGAGTGTCATAGCATCCTGAATGTATGCTAAATTGTAAAAATTGCAGAGGTGTCTAACGACGCTCACTCCATGTCGGTAAAACGTTAATTCTCCACGTGTAAATTCTAAATGATTCACACGCAGTCTGATATAAAACTGGATAGATGTCCTGTTCAAATCCGAAATTGCGAAGCTTACAGATAGCCAATAACAGTATATATATGTGTAACTTGGCTGCACGTCCACTGGAACGAATAAGAGGTCATGTACGATAAACATGGTATAACAAGAAGCAAGCTATATGTTATGAGGAACACACCTAAGTTTTACAACAGTAGGCAAAGGTCGAGCCCATGCACGTAAAGAGGATGTCATAATTTAGCAAAGAGTTGATAAAGCTGCAACTGTGGCAAACATTAAAGATTAATCCATTCTGTAACTAAATGGGCTACATCTCAGAAATACCGATATATTTTTGCCGATTTTCAGAACTAGAAAAAAAAATCACACAAACACGGGCAAACACACACACACACACACACAGATATATATATATATATATATATATATATATATATATATATATATGAAGTTCAGCATACAGGGACGTAACGAGCAAAATGTAAAAATAATTATAGTGGTCTGTAAATTCGTCTGCTTTGGCACATGAGATATTTAGGTTAGGCTCGGCTTGGTTTGGTATATTACAGCACGGCAACAGAAGTAGGTTATTTTAGTGCCAAGACAACTGGAATAAAGGGTCTTGCCCAAAGACACATCAAGACAGCAGATCTGACTGACCCGATGGTAGGGTTCGAATACGCGCCCTATCGGTCGCGAGTCTCGCACGCTGACCACTGAGCCACTGCGCCTTCACGACTGAGTAAGACTGAACAGGAGAAGAGGAGATGGACTCAGGAGAGGTTGTCCGATGTGTTAATTAGGTGGGTAGGGTTCAATACGTAGGCTGCAGTAGTAATTGTTTGGCGGCAAAGTGTCTAGACGAATCCTAGAGGACGCCTCCGTAACTTCTGGATGGCGCTTTCATTACGTTGACAAGTGCAGTACAAATGAATACGCGAACGTCGCAAAAAAAAAGCCAATACTATCAATACTCTTCCCCAGACAAATTAAAAGATAGAAGCAAACAAAGAAAGGAAAAATCAACTCCTCACTTTCGATAATAAGCGCGAACTCTTTTAAAACCGAATGTCGAAGGTAAGCAATTATTTGGCAATATTATCTGACATTCATAACGTTTTTTTGTTTTTTTTTCCGTCTTCACAGTCCCTAATTAGCCTGGAGAAAGACAAGCATGATTACAATAAACAGTTGAGTGCATAAATGAAGCAGGTGTCATAATAAGGCAGATGACCCATCCAGCGAGAGTAAGATGAGGACGTAATTATGTTTTACTAATCACTGTGATGATTTGCAACTTTATTATTTAATATGGTTCGGCAGCATCCTGAATCACCGGAGATTTGGGGAAAGGGAGGGGGTTTTCATGGCTTTTTTCACTGTCACGTTCCAGAGTGATGTATACAGGCATACATCAGCGTCAAATTTGAATGAATGAGTAATAATTGAAGCGATTTCATCTTTCTGTTTACTTATCCTTCTTCTTAAACGGGCTCTTTAAATCTGCACAGAAATCATTAAAGTGATTGCAGATAATAGGTTTGGAATCGGTTAGCACTAAAAAGCAATTCGGCGCACTTTGAGTGACGGGGCGGATGGATTATTTCCTGCCTTCTTCGCGTTTGATACAGATCAGATGGCCCGCCAAGTAAACTCGATAGAGGTCGGGGACAAGCTTATAAATTGCTCCTTGCATATTTTTGGAAATTTACTGAACGATGTGTTATATCTGTCAGCAATCCAGATACCAAACTCAAGTATTATTTGGAAAAGTCAAATAAGAAAATGAATTTATTTCAGGGTTTTGCGTTTTCCAGTTGAGAATACCACGATTTTACCGCTTGTATTTATTTCAACTTTAAGAAACCCGATAGCGTGTAGATAATGGAAGAAAGTTCAATTAATACGAAAAAGAAGCAATTATAAAACTGTAAACGTATCAAAACAAAATAAAAAAGTTCAGTTTTCGAAACATTTTCTCCAGTGGAACATTGCCATGAATTGTCCAGAAAGCATGGACCTTCAGCTACAAAATCTTAATGAACAGTGTGGAGACGACTGGCTTGTGTGCAAACTATAAATAATACACCAACCCCCACCTCCAAACTCCATTTTATTTTTTAAAAATAACATATTAGTTGTTACGGATAAGATACTCTCGAGTTTATGTTTCAAATATCATTTCCTTTACTAATTGTCTACTATTCAAATTTATTGACTATGAAAAGGTCCAAACTATTTATACCGTTGTCGCTGCAAAGGAATTTTTAACACGGGTTTCCTTGCAACGGTGTTTATATTTATCACGACAGTGACCATACAGTATATTCAGAAACCGACTCGACGGTATATTTCATTGTTTCAACGGTATATTTTATCGTTGCATAAGTAATGTTACCGACATAATGGTAACTGTAATCATTTCAACGAGAAAATTATGTTACTCCTGCGATGGTAATGTTGCCGTTGAAACTAATTTTCATTGTCGCTGAGCTAGCACGCCGTTGCAACCGTAACATATACAGTTGCAAAAAACGCAAAAAATAGCATCGATATTATCGCTGCAACGGTATCCCAATACCAATGCAACAATTATTAATTCAGCGACAACGACAATGGTGTTTAAAATACCGTTCCAACGGTAAATTTTATTGTTGCAACGGCAAAAATTACTGCAGCGTCAACAAAATTTACCGTTGTAAATATATGGATTCCGTTTAAAAGGCACCGGCAGTTTGAACCCTTTTTGTACACTACGATTTTTTGCTCTATTACCGCACATACCCAGGGTCCTTAGTATCAGCCCGTTACAAATGAACACAAGAACCCGTGCTAGCTGCACGACAGACTCGTGGCATAACTGTACAAGTCCGCTGTGTAATCAGAGAAATAGACGAAGGGCGTCAATATTTAAATTTGATAAAGAAGACAGATAAAAAAGATATAACAGATATTCTATGCTGATAATTATAATTTCATCACTTAAAGGTATGAATATTTGACGCAAAATGATGTATTTTTAATGTTTTAACACTTAGGCTCCCTCATATTATCTCAAAAGATAACACAGATGGCCGTTCTTGCATTTAAATCTTGGGATTAACCACAAAAGTCTAATTAAGTAATGGTCGGTGCGTATCTAATCTTCGGGATAGGAAGGAGTAAACTGCATTTTTTAAGAACCACTGCTGAATGTACCTATAACTGAGATGATCAGAAGAAAGCAAAAGTTTCTTTTCATCTATTACTTCTCCAATTTCTTAAGTCGAAACTGGTCCAAATCGAAGAAAACAAATGAAGAAAGGAATGTGCAATGCAAAAGTGTGAATTTGGTTTTAAAATAAGGAGAAAAAAAACCGCCCTTGAATTTTTTTTCTTCTGAATGATTTCAGTCTGTGCCACTGAGTAAATGATAATGACTTAACTTTTTGAAAATTCCATCTAAATATAATTAGACAGGAGAAAGAAAGAATATGGGCACATATCTTAATGTCATTATTTCCCTGTATACTTCGGTCTGGTGATAAATATTCTAACTGACAAGTCGGGGCGTAGAACGTGCCGATAACGGGATTTTTGAGCCACCAGGGGGACACAGGGGCAGACCTTTCAATGTCCAGTGTCACAAACAGCTGTTACTAATTTACTGCTTTCCTGACGTGTTCCCAGGGTTAAACAACATAAATAATCTTCAACTACCGTACTTCGATAAAAATCCAATACGGTGGCATTTTTGTTACTGAATTAATAGATAACATAAAGCTAACCCGATCCTGCCGCTTTCACTACCGAGCTGACTAAAGACAGTAAGCAAACCATCAGTATGTTCCAACTTCAAACAAATCCATAAACGTTCACAGAAAGTAACATTTCTGTACAAAACCGCAAAGATTGGTACACATGAGCATGAGCGTATCCGACAGTTTGTCTTTCAGTAACTAATCTACAAATATGATATTGTAGGAATTACATTTTCCGCATTTCTGGTGATCAATCGTACATAATTATTGACGATAATTCAATGATAATGTCGTTTTTAACTTTCAATATTGTAAGAATCATATTCAAATGGCCATTTTCAATGGGTCCTTTATTTTTTTTAAACATAAATAACACTTTCAATTATAGTTTCGATTTCCTATAAAATAAGGAGAGGGACATCTGAATTTTACTTTAATATGCCTCATGATAAATTTTCAAAAATTTTCATTTACCACACAAGTCCGATAGATTTTTAAAAATGGAAACCTATTATGTCTCATTAAAGCATCTACAGGTCCAAAATATTGTTTCGAGGTTTCGGTAATTCGAAATTTTGATGTTGCAAGCAAAAGTAGGTTATACACCTGGATTTAGCCAGTAATTCGAGCGAATCGGGGAACTCGGAGTGATTTATCTTTCTGACACACCGATATCTTTCAATGAAGTATACAAAGGGTTCCTACACAAATCTTTTTCCCCCATGATTTTTCTATTACTTCTCCATGTCTATGTTCTTTAATGTTTACGACGGAAACGCCGTAAAGTTGGATTCTACACAGGAAATAATGACAATATTGTTCAAGAGAATAGGAGAGATAACCACATAATCTGCTTTTTTGGGGTCAAGATGGCCATCTCTTCCACATACAGTCATCCGATAAACCCACACGAAAGACTGACAAGCAAGTAAAGGGACTTTTCAATGACTTTTACATTACTTTTGATTTTTTTTCCAGGTTTAATCACGATGGCGGGAACCTTGTAAATACAGTTTTCGTACCTATAGGTTTAAAATCTGTCTATTACCTGTTTTCATTTGCAATGTATAGTGTAAACACCACCCTCTTTCATATTTAATTAACATCTCACAAGTAAAGAAATGCGTTTCGAATAACTATAACATGACGTTTTGTTCCATTTAACGTCATAAATGTATCAGAAATTGAAACATATAAAGTAAAGGAAATGTAAATAGGCATGTTATACGAGTCACCAAATTTCGGCGTTCATAATAAAAACAAAATTTTCACTTAAGACTAAAATCAGTTAAAATGATGGCAAAATCTAAAAAGAAGATAAATTCAAATGTTCTCATCATTTGTATTTACTACAAGCGTGGAAATCAGTAAAATCAAAGGCACATTTATTTATTGTTTTACAAATAACTGGAAACTGATAAAATACATTCAACGTGTATAATATATCAAATTAAAATAAATTATTTCCAGAGTTAACTAGCGTATACAAAAGCATTCACGTAAGAGAGAAAATAAATTAAACAGATGTTTAAATTCAAAATTTACTAACATAAAACTTATTCTGTTCTTGTACTTTTTCATGCTGCACGAAACGTTTTTGTCATGAAGATAAATATATAAAAAAAATATTGTAAAGAGTTGTTATTTAGGAATAACTGAATATGTATCCATGTTTAAACAATTTATTAAAAACTATAATTTTAACAAAATATATGAAAGTGGTCACTGGCTTCATGCGATAAGCCTTCATGAATTACTTGGGGGGGGGGGACCTGTATACTTTGTGTTACATATATAAATCCAGGTTATCCAGTAACGTGTATTAAGTATTTATCACTTTCATTCTTTCCCAACCGACTTCACTGTGGCTTTTAAAAAGTGGGTTTATTTTGCAAAGGAATCAATCAACTTTTTGACGCAAATTAAGGTTAAAATAAAACAAACTGTAAATCTGGTACTCATTATCGTACGAGTTATTTCCAAAAGTCATCTCAATAATCATTCTCAACATACACGTGGAAATATGCAACGGTATATGAGAATAGTTACAATTGAATCTTTATGCATGTTACTGTACTTGTACTTCATAACCGTATCTGCTGTCGTTTTCTAAGCATAGGATAGATGACCGTATCTGCTGTCGTTTTCTATGTACATGATAGATAACCGTATCTGTTGTAATTTTCTACGTATATGATAGATAACCGTATCTGCTGTCGTTTTCTACGTATATGGTAGAAAACCGTATCAGCTGTCGTTTACTTCGAACAGGATACGTAACGCTATCTGTTGTCGTTTTCTACGCATAGGATAAATAACCGCATCTGCGGTTGTTGTCTGATTTCAAAAACTTAGTTTTTAGTGTTGTACTACCACTTTGTTGTTCTGCTTTTGTATCCTCGTTGACTATGTAAGTCGTCAATGAGAACAAAAAAAAAAAAAAGTCGATACCCACCTCCCCCAAAACCCTTTGGCCATAGGGACGAGAAACGCATTAGCTAAATATATATTTTCTACAGTTAGAGCCCGTGCAAAAGCTCAAACCATGCCTTTACCAATGGATCCTACCCACATGTTGAAACAAAGAGAGACTAGTAACGAGTACCAGACACATTTATAAAAGTTTCTAAAGATAGAAAACTCGTAATTCAAACTACTATTAAAATGTGTATGTTAAACGTGCAGTTATTTGTTCAGTTTACTTTATCTTATCTTTTTGCGGTTATCTAGTTTTGTCGTTTTCCATTGTAAAAACGAAATGTTTGTTTCTTGGTTTCAACGGCATTTTTAACACATCATTGGCTATACTATGAGGAGGAAATGAAAACTACGTGCCTTTCCCAAAGACAAACCAAGGTTGCCGACCCTACTGGCCTGGGTAGGTATCGAACCTGCGACTTGGATTACAAGTCGGACACAAAAATTTAGTTTGCGCGACTCCCTTTACATCGCGTTCCATATGTTCATGCGTCTAATTTAAGATAAAAATACTTCGTTCACGCCATTATTTAAGCCCAAAGATGCGATACTCCCAAGAACTTCGCGAACACAGAAAGCGTTTCAAAAACGACCATTTGGACTGAAGTCCATGCCCTGTAGAATTGTGTGGGTGGGTCGAAATGGAATTAGTGGAAGATGTGGGTGTGAAGTGGGGCGGACAACTGTGACAAAAATAAACAATTTGCAAAAGCTTTCTAGTATCGAGTAATACAGTAATACATTTTTATGGAAACCTTTTAATTTATTGGCGATACGGGTAGCTGCACAATGACACAAAAACAACTGATATACATCCGTGTGGACGGCTTCCTGAAGGACGGAATGTCATTATGGCACCAAATATTGTCCGATGTATAAATATTCAAGTACAGCGTGAACTATAGCAAAATCAGCAATGAATGTTATGGGGACGGTTATGACATGGATTTTTCATCGAAATGACTTCCCTTAATGTTGAGTTAACGACAATATAAATCACAAGATCAGCATATCTTACCTTTATCAATAAAACCCCAAACCAAGGCATATACAATCTGTAACTGACTCTACTTGATAATATACGGCACATCACCAAACGCCGTATCGAAAGAGTCAATTACGTGGCTCATAGTCCATCGACGGGTCTACATACATTAAGGCATCTCTTATCGTGAGATAACTGATTAGTACTGGCATAAAACAAATCGAATCCTGTACTCGCTAAATCCGCGATAACAAATACACCCTCTTTTGTACCATAGTACTACTTCCGGGAATACAGTGCCGTCAGTTTGTAAACACGCATGATCTGGCTATTAATGATTTTCACAGAAATCTACAAGGATACAATATACAGTTTGGTACAGGCTCTCTCCCCCCATGTGATCATATAT
>JAECUM010064556.1:0-13434 GCA_016617855.1 Megalonaias nervosa | reverse complement strand
TGTGTGTGTGTGTGTGTGTGTGTGTGCTACCTGTTTCATGCTATACAAATTGGGAAATTGGGTCGGTCATTAGGAATAACGTTGTTTTACTCATTCTTTATCTCCTTCTGTTACTTAAATAATTTTCGTTTGTCAAATATATCTTGTGAATTCGAACTTTACAACTATATGCGAACAGCGCTCAGTGTTAAGTTGTAAAGAATGTTGATTTTAGTAGGCTCTTGAAACTACTGGTTGCCTGGTACCCTGTCTCCCATGATGCTCCGTACACGAGAACAGGCACGTACCGGTGAATGACCGATACCGGTGGAGAAATTCAAGATGCGGAAATAATATTAAAAAAATGCGTTGACAATAAAAAAATAGCATAAAAATCATTTATTTCAAGCCGTGTTGCTACCGGCTTTTCCGTTGTATTAGTCACACCTGTGTCATTTAAATAAGTACTGGGTGTCTGTTTAAAATGTCAATATGCAGTACTGTCATTTTCAGTCGTTATGTGTGTGTTTGAGAGAGGGAGATACTGTGAGAGATTACGAAATCGTATGGTTGTGCTTTTGCTCATGTTTGTGTCTTATATGCTCGATCTGAATTAAAGTTTTATCACGGTTATTTTACATAAAGTTTTAACATTTAATAACAAACCAATTTACGTGGCATGGGGCATACTTGTATTTTATAGAGCTTTAATGGAACAGATAACAGGGTCTGGTGGAATTAGGTTGGCAATATAATATAAACCTATTTGTGCGATGCAATTTTTTTTGGAGCTTGACATTTCGCCATTTCTATGCATCTTGTTTAGGCAAATAACCTGTTACTAGTTACGACTGGAAATATGGATAGGTGAAGTATTAATATTAACATTACATGAAATACATGCTCAGGGAACAGACGTCCATCTTAAACCACTGATTCGTTTTGACAAAGGAATTATTACATTTATGTACCTATTATCTGAGCAATGTTAACGCGAACAAAAGTCCTCTCCTGCTAGGTAGATCTTAGGTTTACCAGACCGCTGTTAAACATTGACCATCTACAGAGATTTTTTGACATAACTCATCTTGGAACTTAAGATTTTTTTAAAATTTAGTCAGCTGTTGATGATATTTTGACTTAGCATTTGATGTAAAGCTGTTAGCAGTTTTATACAGCTTTGTAATTGGAAAATATTGTTATGTTCCAAAACGATGACTAATATGCAAAACCCACCAATACAGTTATAACTTTTTGAAACCCGAATGAATATATGCTCGTAGTATCGAATATGTATAAATTGGTACCAGATAAGTTGCAACATAAATGTATCAACTGAAGTGACTCAGCATGCACGGACTGGAGGTGCAATTTTTTAAAAAGGATTCAGGTTTTAACCTTCTATATACTTAGAACTTAAACGTGTAACTGGTTTTGCAAAGTGCAGTTAATGAGAGGTGGAATTGGGAGAGAAAGAATCTTTTTTATTCGTTTAAGGTGGTCGAAAATGAGCGAAAGAATTGTTTACAAATAAGCAGCTGTCCGAATGTCGCCTGAAGTACCGGATTACTTTTACATGAAGTGGGGTTCCTCCCGCAGTCAGGGTAATTTATGATACTATGAAAATTTTTTAGCTAACAAAAGGAAAACAATGTTATAGTCTGATGCAATCATACATTCTCCATCAACGAAGCAATCCAAACACCTCTGCACATTTGGTCCTCGGTTCAAGGTGCACTATATCAATAACCAATGCATTGTTCTATAATAATATGATCTACGATTGCAGGTTATTAACATTGGTTAAGATGCATCAAGATATGGAGTCCCTGCCCCCAATGAAAAATATTTGAATAGTTTGCAGGATTCCCAGTTTTATCAATGTATCCCCAAAAGTCTTGCCACCATATCCTGTAATGTTTTCCGCAAACATTGGCGCCATATAATTTTCACAATTAACCGACGTACATTCCTGCAGTCGTAAGGAACGAAAAAGAAAACATGGCTAAAATCGACTTTCTTAAGACCAATGTTCCACAAGAAAATGTAGAATCTCATCTGGGGGATAAACGATGCAAGACATGATCAAAGCAAGCGATTCCTCCAGCACAGTGACGGGTTAATAATTCGGTATTCATATCAATACCGTCATATCCGAATCACAAAATGTTATATGTTAACTATTCAATGTGGGGTGGGGGACTAAAAAAAACTAATATAAGAATGAATCTACATTGCTGGAAGCTCAGTTGCCGAACAATTTAATGATATTTTACTGAATGGAATAGTCCACAACTGAGAACTCGAAACCATAAAAGAAAAGAACCAAACTGGATTAGCCGAATCGTAACTCTCAGACTAGGCGGCTGGAATCAAGAATAGTAGATGTTTCCCTCCTGAGAATTACATTTTTAGAACTAAACATTTAATTGACACCATATAACTAATACTGTGTTTAAGTACCGTTAAACTTTTATCGTTATTTTGGAAGTACGTTATTTGTACTCTTTCGATTATAACTGTATAGTAGATGTTATCCGGGACATACTTTTGGGTAGCCATACATCGGCATCATTGCCGTAACAGGTAACGCTTCTATAGTTTCAAGCAGTGTAACGGGCCATGCTGGCAAGTTAAACACAAAATGGTATTTTTTTTTTACCAAATTGGAATATCTGATTTGACAAAATGTAAATAGTCCAAAGTCTGCAATTTTCTGCTTCTTTTTTTATTTATAATAGTGTCAGATTTTTAAAGTTTTGATTAACAAAAACAGTACGTAAAAAGATACTGTATTAAAGGTTTTGTGTTTGTAATTGTTACTGGTGTTGTCCCCCTTGAGAAAGGCATCCTCAGATGTCGAAAGGCAATCGTCACTTTCTCAGAATAGCTACACCATCATTTTTACCTATACCAGTACATTTTTCACCTAAACGTGCAAGAGGATAGCAGTAGACATATGCGCTGCTGTACAATCACTTATCCAGAATTCGACATTACAAGTATAGAAAACAAATTCTGTCCAATCTTAATTTTGGTTTTTGTTTTATTTTAACGATCACAACTTGTGCGCATCAGAGAATATCTCCCTTGAAGGTCAATTGATGCTTAAATGACACTCATTGTTAACTGCACATAGGTCAAACGGTGCAATGCATGTTCCCCAAAGATGATATATAACCGAAACTTCCAAAAGAGTTCGTATTGAACAGCTTTATTATGTACAGTTTTTCCAGTGTAAACAATTATGCCTGCTTTCGCGCAATTCAATAGTAATGTTCCCCTGCAAACTTCAGACCATTATTTGTAACGTATGAGAAGGTGCTTGTTGACAAGGACTCAAAGAGTGGTTACAGCTACACTCCTAAGAGTCATGCACTCTTAAATACATTATCAATTCATTTTCTAAGCTTTCTATTCCAAACAACACAGTCAGGGGTATCGATCGTTTTAATTAGATATTACATTTGCTTCATAAAAATATTCCTCTTTTGAAATTAAAGTGTTACCTAAATGGTGCGAGCTAATATTGTAGTGAGAAACATTACAATAAAAATGAACTTGTTGTATACGCCCAACAACCTTGGGGTTCTCTCAAAGAACAAACAGAAGAGTGTTGAACTTGGGTGCGAGGCATCGCTCACGACAGTTTCAAGTAAGGCATCAAGTGCAAATTATGAAAAGAATCATGTATGTATTTAAATCAGTTTCTTTTTTGTTAAAATAAATAACACTATTTTGTCGTCGTGTCTACATTGCTGTTGTATGTCAGATATTTCTTTTTAATGTCTCTAAGAAGTAAGGGACGGTGGATTACCACAGAAAATGAGCACACCTTTGTTGGATCCACATTTATGGACACCCTTTAGTTATCGTTCCTGACCACCATTTTTGTTTCAGTAAAACATTGATTTTTTTTTTTGCTCAAATAGTTGGTTATTGATAACAATATTTGTCACTAATGATCACCGGCATCGGAAGTAAATTTTCTTTCTATTTTGACGAATGTTTTTACTTTTTCATTCGTGTTAGGCAAAACAGAAGTATGTATATATCTGCTAACGGTAACGACAAAAAGGGCAGGAAGGTCGGTAATCAGTTTGAAGTTACAGGTTTGAAGGTAAACAAAAATGTTGGTACTGATATTTTTGTCCTTTACTTTTTGTATAAAATGATATAGCATCAGTGCCATTATAATAGGCTAAATCGGCCGGCACACACACACACACACACACACACACACACACACACACACACATATATATATATATATATATATATATATATATATATATATATATATATATATATATATATATATATATGAACATATACAAGATATATTTTTTAAATCTCTTCTGCCAAATAACGATCTGGACACTTAGAATTCTCCATTCAAAAGTAACCAGTTTATCCCAACAATATGTACACTTTGTCAGCGCCTCCTAAAATATCAAAAACAGATAGGAAGAAAAAGAGGCAAAAAAGGTTGATTTGAACATCAACATGCGTAAATGTGAGGTCCATTTTTTGTCGCTAATTACAGTGTTGATATGAAGGACAAATAATATCCTAGGAGTATGTTTATTTTAAATAGACATTAAATTTTCAAAAGGTGATGCCTGTCACAACGTTTTTCAGGTCGACATTACTTTCATAGCATTCGTTCAAAATAAATTGACAGGAACGTGTGTCCGATTTACTTTCTTGCTATATTTTATAATGTCTTCATTCATTTCTTTTTGCCAAATTAGATATAATTTTGCCACGATTCATTTCCTTTGCTGTTTAAGCGTAGCGAACAATGAATATTGTGAACAATTAATATTGAATCAGTGCGTGCAATAAACAATTCATAGCAGTTCATCTTGGAATAGTTCCCTCCATTCAGCAAGCAGACTCACAACTTTTACAAACGACGAGGAATGTTGCTGTTCACATGTAGATCTTATCGACTGATTTACGGCCATCAATGACTCGATAGATACGCCATCTATATGAAATATTTGTGCACAACGAAAACTCTTGGAGCCTTGTTTGAAAGGCTTCGGAAAGGTGTATTCTCTTAAACATGATCTATGGCGCTTTTAAACCCAATTGGTTCCTTAGATACTATCATTTCTAAGATGACGTATTGACACCATTTTAAACACGTGGCGAGTTTTTCACTGGAGGTCGCCGAACATTATTCATCCAGATTGTGCATGCATACCGTCACCGTTGTGGTTTCTTCTTTCAATAACTTGATTATTGTGGAAACCACTGGAATAAGAAACCCGGTCATGAAATTTCATTGTACATTATGCCATCTACTGACAGAAAAAAGTGATGGGCGAGTAACAATGACACAATTATGTTGGAACGGAAAGGGTTAAGCAAATAATGCTGGGTTAAAAGATAATAAATTGATGCAGTTTCAAAGTTGTAAGTGATTTACGACATTAAATGAATACCATAAAAACAATCTCTCCTCTCGGTAGTAATAGTGTGAACACTGACTGTTCAAAGGAAAGGAGTAACATAAATATCGTAAAAAAATTGTCATAC
The DNA here is from genome assembly GCA_016617855.1 of Megalonaias nervosa. Taxonomy (NCBI): domain Eukaryota; kingdom Metazoa; phylum Mollusca; class Bivalvia; order Unionida; family Unionidae; genus Megalonaias; species Megalonaias nervosa. The sequence goes on along the minus strand of JAECUM010064556.1, from coordinate 7,908 downwards.
CGGAGAGATGAAAACGTGATATTAGCCAGGGTCGGAAGCTTACGGGTATTTGATACAGCTTCTAGACTGACACTATATTTCAAAGCGAATTAAAAAAAAAACTTACTCATAAAACATTCACTATAATTAATTTTTAAGATACTTATGTATTTTCTGTGAAGTAAAGTAAACATAGTTTTTGTGTTCCAAAATAATACTTCCAATGTCGCAAATAGTTTGTTCATATATTTCATTTAAAATAATATTTTCAGGCTCTCTATTTAAAAATAATACTATCAATCATTCAAGAAGATTGTAAGAGATGATGTTCGTCAACTGCAAAATTGGTTGATGGCATTAGTTTAACTGATTATCATAGTTAGAATAAATGTGGTAATGATTCGTCTGAAGCATCTTTCGCTTCAGCAACTAACCAGCGCTTGAATTTTGCCATAGAAACAGTTGCGTGACAGGAAAGCCACTGGAAAACAGTTTTAGCGAAATATAGTGGAAGCAGACAGTGCTAGGTAGACGTCAGACTTGCCTTCAATTACATCTCAAATTTGATCTTAAAGTAACCCCACAGTAAAGTCACAGCGCAAACTGAATTAATCTTTAACTGTAAATTAAGTTCCCTTGGAACGAAAATAAATTTACCTAATTTAAATATCGTCTTATCGAGGGATATTGAATTTTTTAACAGAAACCACAACACAACACAGTCATGGGATGGTGATTCCAACTAACCGTTTTAAGTAATATTTTTTTCTCCCCTTTTCCTAGTGGCCGTTTCCTTCATAGGTCTTTGTCTTTATGACATCACGCATGTAAAAAAACAGTCTTGAAACACGTGCTGGGAAAGAATGGGAAGTAAACTGTGTAAATGGGAATCATCTAAATCATCAGAAGATGATATAAATATACTTTTAATAATTTAAAACTGAAATAATGCACCTTATATATAACTTTTTGTTTCTAGTACCATGTAACAAATGTACAGGAAAATTCCGATGCAACATTGTATGTTTTAGCCAAATAAACTCGTTAAGTCAGAACTCCACCTTTGACTTCATAGTCTTCGTGATGTTCATTACAATATTCTCCACGTTTATATGCATAGGCATAGGAAATTCTTTAAAACTTCATTAATTATTCAAAAACATACAAAGTTTATCGCGGAGGTGATGAGGGGTGAGCAAGCGATTGGTCCAGAGCGCTCGCCTTCACCGTTCACTGCCATCTTACTTATGTCCGCGTGAGTTCGAGTCTCGAACTCGGCCAATGTTGATACTTGAGAAAGCTTGCCAGTAGCTTCCCGTGGGTAAGTGGTTCTTTCCAGGATTTTCCCGGGTTCTGCTTTCTACCAGTGATGCTGACCGCTATGTATAACCTATTGTTTGCTAAAAACTGGCGTTAAACCCACAACAACATCTAAATAGTTTATCGTACTGGAGACAGAGAAGCTGTCTAATAAAATGTATCTTAAACGGCAATTAAGAAATATTTTATGATTTATGTTGCATGTAATAGCTCGTTGATAAACATCAACACGGTGTAGCAACTGTGTTGCAAGGTTATTGCTATCAGTTGTCCCCCTTGTGCCACGATTTCCGCTCTATAAATTTTGTAGGGCATAAATTTGGTGTGAGATATTACATTAAAAACATATTTTTCATGTCCGATTTTCAATATTTTCGACATTTTTGAAGGACATTTTTACGGAATTGTGGATACTTTTGACTTAAAACTCCATTCTTTATTTGCAGCATATTTGCAAGGACATATGGGCACATTTATAGTTCCTTTCACAACTTTGTACCCTGACAAAATCCGTACAAAAAAAAACGAACTCTGATGTAATGACTGATTTAAACGTACTCTAATGCGATGACCCATTTAAACGCACTCTGATGTAATGACTGATTTAAAAAAGTTTCTACTTTGAAGCAAGCCATATGAAAATTGATAAAACTAAATTAATCTGGTGTGATTTAAAAATTAGTATATTTCCGGAAATATTTGATGCAGTTCTCAAAAGGAAAGTGGAGTCCTTTGTAACATTACGAAATAAAATGCCACGTAATGCAGTATGAACAATTGAAACAGTTGCCGAAGAAAGTTTAAAAGATATCCAGATTATTATTATTCGAGCATTATTTCGATAAATTAATGACATTAATCAGTATATTAGTCAGAATCTGCCTAAGCGTGTTTTTAAATTATTATTCTTGTACTTCTAAGCATTGGCGTTCAGTACAAGGTGTTTATCTCTTATTTTTGATCTTAAGTATAGCGCAGGACTTGCACCCAGAACATGTTGGGTTCCTAACCTACTATTGGATCAAATCGACTGGCTACAGTATAGTGTCATTGAGTATAGGCGTATATCGTTCACAAGAATATTGCAGGCGCTTGCGCAATATCAATCCAGTTAAAGGTTGATATGTTGCAAAAATAGTTTCGCATGCGCAATTTCAGTTAAATTAGTGTTTGCTTTGTTACGACAATATCATTAAGAACAAAATCAACAATGTCTAATAAAGTATCCGTAACTTTTTGGCTCCACAAATAGGTGGTAAATTTTTTATTTACTTAGTCACCCATGGTCCACCAACCTCAGTGTTGCTGAACTGCATTAACCCTTGGAAGTGTAACATTGTAGGTAGTGAATGACGAGCGTTGCGGCATACATCGTGATAAAAACTGCTAACTAACTGCCGTCTGCAGGTGGCGGGGTCAGGTAATTAACACACGGCTTATCAAGATGCACTGAAGTCGAATCAAAACCAATTATATCCGATATGTCGTATATCATACATTATGAATCAAACCTTGAAATCTACTTGCGTAAACTTAAGTTACCGATATAAGATGATAGTGTTTCTATTTACTATCCGAGCAGATGTAATCATCCTTTAAATGCGTTACAACTGTATCTGCAAAATTCACTGTTAGTTTTTATCGGTAATTTCGGTTGATCTGTCGAATTCTTTGGGTCAGCAAGGTTATGATCTATAAGGGATGGTATGGGTAATACAAGCATGTGTTTATTGTTTCCATACACCGCTGACTGCATCGTTTGTGACACTTAATATTTACCCCCTGCGAACTCATGACGAAGTTAAAACAACAAATTCATTTAAGTTAATTCATTTAAATAATATGCATATTTACACATGATGTTGGTCTCTCAAGTCTAACAATTATAATGGTTTTCGAGTTCGATTTTAAAAAATAAGTATTTAATTTGATGAGATATATGTCATAACAATTGCGAACCTGCATTATCCGAGAAGTACAAGTAAACTTTACCAAAAAGAGCACCACTCTATTTAACGAGGCCCGCCTCGTACTGAGAATTTCAAAGCGTTCACGTGTCTGACTCATAGAAAGAGGAGAGAGAGCGAAATCAAAAGTATATATGATTATACGCGGAATATAGAGTGACATGGTATATTCAGATATGTTCTGCATACCAGGACGTATAGCCATATTTATATTCCAGACGAAAATTGCTCATTGGTGATAAGGTAATGGCCGATCGCCAAAGAATATTTTGGGAGTGTTTATTAATAGCAGATTGAAATGAAACTAAATTAGTTTTTCTACAGAAACTAAGTTTCAAATCCAAAATTAAGCAATCCATTTTTTTCGGTAGGAAAAATACACACTGATCTCTAGATCTGGCATTTGTATTAGACATTATGCAGTTAAATATAACGATATATTTATTCAAAATTAAATTGCGTAGTTTATAACAAAACTCCCATCGCATGCCGCTCGACGTGAAGCTTGTGAATATAAATGTATCCATATAACAATATATAAGACAAGGGATAGTGGGTTTCATTTTGACACAAAGCAGAATTTCTGCAGGATACGAAAGAAATAATCGTTTGTAGATATGCATTAAGAATGGCGATATCAGGTAATTTATCTAAAGAAATGAGCCATTTCAAGATATTTTCGGAATAAAGTTTCGAAATGAAGACAAGATCCCTTCGATAGAATTTAGTATTTACAAAGAGATGTCAGTGTTTAGTTGGAAACTAGACACATTAGAGTGCGAAATGTTGATACGGTTCAAGGTGATTTCAAAAGAACGTGTTCACTATTTGTACTAAAACTTTGAAGACTCTGGCGGGTCTTTAATTTGGCATATAGTTCTGTAAATTCACTTTTAAGCATTATCAAACGTTAATCATAGAGTAGCATGATATTTTATTCAATGTTGTTGGCAAATATAAAAGATTTATTTATTCATTTTCTTGGATTTTTGAAAATCAAAATGTTTATTTTATGCCAGATGCATTATAACACTGTTGTATTACGGACATGTAATCCTACTTTTATTTGCGTGCTATTAATTTTACGGAATTCTTGAGGAAAATGTATCCGCAAAATTAAATTTCAACATATAAATTTATCCCCAAAATTTAATAACCGTGACTTTGTTTTAATCAGAAAGAATTAAAGATGCAAGTAATTACAGACCCTCAAGCTCTAGTACCCCCGAAATGTTGGACACAGAAAAATAGTAGCCGCGACTTGATGTGGTCCTAGTTTATTGTATGTATACGTTATGTGTTTTTATCTTTGATATGCCGAGTAACCTGAGCTATACATTTAAGTAGATTATCATAGGTAAACGTCCTTAATACCATGTCCTCTTGAATAAATTTGATTTAAAAATCACAGGACACATAAACACGATAATTTCAGAGCTTGTTAAAGGAGATAATGCTTATTAGTAAGTACTTATTCTTATTATGTATACAAGATAGCTTCGTGTTCGTACATATATATCACATTGATGTCTGTATCGCATGCTACTGAACGGTGTGCGGTCATTGCGCTGGCATTTCTTTGAACATAATACGGTCACATTAAATATATCAGTTTCAGTTTATAAAACTCATTTATGTGTGTATCTGGAAAATAAGGACGAAGAAGTACACCGACTACCGTGAGAAAAATATGTTGAAAGCAATAATTGTTCGGAGTCATATTCGTTTACTAAACTTGCAGGTATGAGTCATATCAATGCATATATATGGATTTAAATTGGTAGGAGGGATAAAAAAAAAATTAGAACATGCATCTATGTTTTTCCATTAGACAATATCACCTATTGACGAAGTTCTAACTTGAAAATTAATATATGTTGTTGAATATTCAGACTAACGTAGACCATAATGCCTGTCTCGATTCATGTAATGCTGGGTTGATATCTCTTTAAATATCGATGTGATATCGATCTTTTTAAATCATCGGCAGCAGTTAATAAATCTTAACCAATATGGTCTGTATTATGCGAAAAACAATGTCGGAATTCCAAGAAAAGCTGAAATTAAAACAAGAGCTTATCAATGCTGAATAGTACTTGCGAATTAGAGTTTAGGAATATTCTTGTATACCCAACATGAAGTATTAATGTGATTTATAGCTCCGTGAATTACGTACTTTTTAGGTTTACACGAATATATTCCAGGTGAAAACTAAATATGAATATAAACCAATTTTAGATACTTCTGAACGTATCATTTCAGTTTGTGAATGCCTTAATCCTGTAAATTTGATCCTGTTTTCAATGCGCTTTAATACACTTCGCAGTTATCTATCTCTCGTCATCTTAGGCCTATTTACAAGAGCCTTAATACTTCTCTACATCTGGCTTTTTAAGGTGACACATTAGACCATGACATGTTAACTGAGAGGGTCCAAGTCTGAAATTTATCCTTAATCTATATGAAACATCATGCCCTATCCATGAGATTAAATGACACCTAGATACAGCAATTTTACGGATGCCACATCAAGCTATGACAGTCAGTTACTCGCCAAATGAGAGCTTGCGGTGAGCGCTGTAAGCGTGAAATTTCCATCTCCCTCTCACAAAAAAGTTGCCTGGGTGGGGTATTGTCTTCTGTATTTCATACTTATTGGATTAGAAAGTTACATATTTCCATCTCTATTGAGAATTGTGCTAAAATAACGCAGCAGAAAATGGGTCTTTCCACTTGCACCCCATGAGGTCCTAATCCTGAATTTTTATTAAATTCCTCAGCGTAATTTGATTGATCAAGAACCTTGTAAAGCATTATATGAGATTGCTTATCATTCTAAAGCATCTAGTATCATTGAAACACTGGGGAAATTCGGGAATTTTAAGTCAGGGACTCTTTGATGACTGACGTTGCGGAATAATATTTTAGTGCGCCGGCAAGTGAAACTCCATATAAAGTTCAAGGGAGTGAATTAATGTGATGATCGGATTAAAAGTGACGAACGAAGTTTACAAGCAGTCCTGTTGATTAATTTAAATTCATTCATCTACTTTTGCTTGATTTGAACAAAATATATTTCCCTCTTCACACTGCCTTTTCCTTAATCCTTAATATCGGAACAGTGAAATTGCTTTTCAATTCAAGGTTAACACGATGACTGTAAAAATAGATTTTAAAAAAATATGAAAATTATACTGATCCTAACACACAGATGGAATAACGCTTTAAATTAGGATAAGATTTGCCAAGGTAAGAACAGGGAAGGATACAAAAAAGATAGCCATTAACAAAAATAATGAAATTAAATATTTCGAAAACTAACTAAATATTTTCATTATATTTTTTAAAATCCTTTCTTGCAACTTTCACTGATTATATTCTTACAATAGTGCTTATATTCTTTTGCAAATCCATAAATACCATCTCAGTCCTGAATTATTCAACCCAATACTAACATATCAATGTTTTCTGTGTACAGATCTATATGTCCATCCTACCCACCCCCATTTTTTACTTTTTATCCATTCACGTAAATACATACACTCATGCTCGAATTTATATGTATTTCTAGATGAATGGATGAATGTAAAATAAAAACTATAGCAGGACTGGATCAGGTCAAGTGTTTTTTTTTTTGGGGGGGGGGTTTCCAAAATTTCAAAAGGGCCCTGACTTTCCTCGAAAGGGCACCAAAGCAAAAGTTTACGTGTCTATTTACTCGAAGTGTGCTTAATACCCAATAAACGTGCGTAAGAATTAAACGATGGTTGACTTTCAAGTGACAAGTGACTGTACGTTTTTGTGTGTACGTTGTTATTTTGTTTAGGTAGGGAGAGTCCCCCCCTCCCCATCCCTGTAGTGCTCTAACGATCACATTTATGACACCTTACATATTTTAAGACAACACATTCAAAGCAGATGCTACAGATTAGGCGGTCCAATTGATCATTGTGTTGAATATCGTTTCAGTGCTAATACTACGTAATCGTATAAGTAGGCATATATAAATGTACAATTCAATCAGCTTAAATAAAGATTCAGTTATTACTTTAATACAATTGCAGTGGTTGTTGTTGTTGTTGTTGTTGTTTCGGGTTTAACACCATTTTTCGGTGCATGTTAGACTATACATGGCGGATTGCACCTGATGCCGAAATATATCAAGTTTATAAACCGATCCTGGCTCAAATCGTGTGCAAATTATTCATATTTTAATCAGGCTTTGAGGTTTGAAAAAGTATGGATTTAATTTGATTTCTGGCAAGTATTCAATTTTACACGTATAATAATGGCTGCTGGGTTTCAATTACTTTAGAAACATTCCTGTCGGTAAAAATATCATATTACAAAGCTTTGTACGTATTTCCACCTGGACTTGTTAAATTGTAATGGAATGCATCTCCATGCAATGCGGTGATTCCATTGTTTAAAAGTTTTTAAAAAAGAAAACCAAATATACTTACATAAATGCCATTACTGATCTGTGACGAGGCATTTCTTATGAATGCAACGGCTATAGATCAGACGTTGTTTATTGATCGAATCTCAGTACCTTATTCAGTAATGAGCAGACGAAAATAATTAACTAATGTATACTTTAGTTAATTAGTTAATTATATATATATATATATATTATATATAT
>JAECUM010064546.1:0-11176 GCA_016617855.1 Megalonaias nervosa | reverse complement strand
AAAAAAAAAAAAAAAAAAAAAAAAAAAAAAAAAAAAAAAAAAAAAAAAAAAAAAAAAAAAAAAAAAAAAAAAAAAAAAAAAAAAAAAAAAAAAAAAAAAAAAAAAAAAAAAAAAAAAAAAAAAAAAAAAAAAAAAAAAAAAGAAAATGAAGATTCACTTAACTAGTGAAAAACGAGATTGTTTACTCAAATAGTAAAATGTGGTAAATTGATTGGAGAGATTATACAAAAATATCTTATAGACTCCCAAAACAATGGGTATAACAAAACCCAAAAATTAGCCCACGGCTAAAAGATGACATACATCGAGTAACAAAACACTCCGTCAAAATTACACTTGGCTACCAGTCACACTGGTCAATCAAGTAAGTATCATTACTTACAGGTAGTCACCGACCACCTTTCAATTCCTTCTGTGGTTAGCTCTGTAGCTGGTACCACGTTCGACCACGATCCCTCTGATCAGCTCTTACCCTCTAGTTACTCTATTTACTTTAGTAGCTCTACAGCTGCTATGTTCACTCTAGTCACCCTGGTCAGCTGAAATTACAACTAATACCGTGTACTGTTCATACCGTGTACTATTCATGACAGGTCATACAACATAAAAAACGTAATGACGTTATATAACGGTAAGTTATGTAAATTACATTATCGGAACAATATTACAGAACAATAAACAGGTTCGAAAGTGAACCCGTGTCCGATGAGATTCTTATGGTATTAAACTTTTCTTAATAAAATGCAACTTTATATTGCTAATATAAGATCTCTTGCTAAGTCACAACAAGAATAGAAAAATATTTGCGTTATACTACGCAAGCCAAAGCTACATTGAAAACATACAAAAATGTATGTGGTAATACCAAAAATAGCTATAACTTACAATATACAAAAGAAATAATATACATAAGGAATGTATAAATTACATACCTCTACAGCTGAAGACATGCAAGTCCCTAAGTAGACTGCTTACTGACAAGACTTTCCGTACTGTGAAGATATCACATTACTGTGAGGCATTTATACACATGGGATGTAGTCTGCTAGATGTAAATCGTTTTTTTCCCATCAAGAGCACTTCGCACGTGCGGCAGGGATGAACCGAACTCACTATTTCGAAATAATGTACACGATACATAAATCACCCTCGGCTATCGTTGAACACAAAAACACGAAACCCGAGTACATGTATTAAATAAATAGAGAGATTCACACAATTCCGTGACAACCATATCTTGTTTGAGTCAATGACCTTTAAAATTTGATCTAATGGCCCCCATATCGACGGTTTTCTTCCTTAACACAGGTAAAGGACAGCCATAAATTGGTAACTGTATATGTTGGAAACTCAACTGATTGTGCATAAACAAAGTAGGGAACAGATGGACGGATGGAAACATTTTAACATAATTTGATCTGCCTTATGATGGGCATTGTAACATAATATGATCTGCCTTCTGGCAGGCATTGTAACATGATATGATCTGCCTTATGGAAGACATACAAAATAAATCATGAACGGCACAATTAATAAACCAAGCTAAACAAAACTGTTTCCTTCTCTACTTGAAGGTGGATGTAGTTAACATAGGGTATGTTCAAAATTACCATCCCCATGCTCTTTGCGAAATCTCCATAGTAAAAACCACACACACACACACACACACTTGGGACTCTTAAATGTCTTATAGATAACAATTAATAGGCTAAGGAAGTCATTATATCTGGAAGGTACAATATACAAGAGTAAAACAGAAGGAGGAATAACCCTTCATAATTTGCAAGATATCAACTGAATCGACTATGGAATTTGGGCAAAACAAGAAACTACCGATGGGTAGCTAATGCTTGGTAATACTTTAAAGTCCACACTAGAAATGTTGTTGTTGTTGTGGGGCTTAACGCCATTTTTCAGCACACGATAGGCTAAACATGGCGGCCAGTATTAATGGTGGAGGAAGAAACCGGGAAATCCGCGGAAAGAACCACCGACCCACGAGAAGCTACTGGCAAGCTTTCTCACATATCCACATTTGCCGAAACACTAGAAATGTATGAATATAATAAGTGTACACAAACTTTAGTACCACCCATTAAGTCTAAACATATCAAACAAATCATTCTCTAATATGGGGATAAAAATAATTGGGGGATATTTTTATTTTCTTTTTAAATATCATTTTGAAATGCTTAAGTCCTGACCGTTAAAAAATACTGTAATAGGCCTAATAAGTAATGTACTGGGGAACTAATATGGAAACTCGCTACTTCATACAAATTGGCAAGACAAGACAGATACATCTAACAAGGGAGTCAAAATGCATAATAAGTGTAAACAAACAATGCAGCGGAAAGGTTAAGTTATTTTAAACATTGTACCTTTAATCAAAGAAAAGAAGAATATTGTGATATGCGGGGGGGGGGGGGCTGCAGAGATAAGATTGTACTTTCCATTTTTTCAAAATTTATTTATTAGTAGCATTGTATAGTATTATTAAGGAGTATGTGTAATTTGTGTGTGTCTCTCTTACAGAGGGAAAATGCTTTCGGACCGTACGGCCATAGAACACAATTAATTTTACTGTATATTCTCTACATTTGTTTCTCAGTACTGAACTTTCCACTGTGTGACAATCAATACAAATCATATGTCAATCTAAAATACCTTCAAAGATGACCTTACGGTGAAGTTCTTGTCAGGGGTTGACCTGCATTTTTTTGAGAGGCTGAATTGTAAACAAAACACCATGCAATGGAACACAGATTTCACTTCCGGATCATCACCAAGGCCTTATTACTCACTGTGCACTGTCGCCGAAATAAACACAGACAACCACACCATAAGCTCATATTCTAAAGAATAAACACTTGCCTTTAAATCCTTACCAAGAATGCCTAAATCTAACTCTTGTATCACCACCAAACGGAGACAGGAAAAAATGATCTAAAAATAGACTGGGACTACATTCGTGGGTACTGAACCGGAACTATTAATTGTGACCTAAGGCCGTACGGCAACCGAGGGTTGTAGCAGGAAAGCTTAACTCCCTTAGTGAGAGAATACAGTAATAAATAACCTCTTCGTGGCCTCCAACCTTGTAAGAGCGGAGGATACGAAGGGGTAAGATAACAATAATAATATAAAATAAACTAAAATTGATAAAATTAATTACTTTAAATAAATAAATAAATGAATAAATAAATAAATAAATAAATAAATAAGTATAGCCACTGGAACAGTGGGGCTTGGGTACATCTCTACCACTAAATGGAGCTGACAAACTGACTTGAAAAGTAATTGAAAATAAATAAAACAAATAATGTAACACTATAACAAGAATCATATGAAATCGACTAAAATTAATGTAATAAATAATTAAATAAATACATGAATAAACAAGTAACTAACTCGAAAACACAAAGAAATATCAATGTATATGCATAATAATGCGTACAAGAATTTACTCTGTTTGTCAGCCCAGAAGGGGGAAGAACAAAATATAGCCACTTTAATGGCAGAGGTTGGGTGTATCATTCCCACTTGCGGACGATGGAGCTCAAACTTTAAAAGTCCCACCCCTGTGACAAATGGACGAGCACATCGATGGAATAAATATAGGGGAAAAAACTAATATTAACAACAAAAAGATTAGTATAATATTATACAGGCAGCATTAGCAACAAAAAGATTAGTATCATATTATATAGGCAACACATCTAGATGTAGCAGGCAAACAACAGGGCGTTGTGCCTTTAAGTAAGATGGCAGGACAATGAGAGGCACTGGCGCTTCGTGACGTAAAAAGACTCACATAAGAGACTCACAAAATAGGGCATATCACAAAATATACACAAGAGACAAGACGAAAATAGTGGTGGTGGGGGTATAAACGAATACCAGCAAAAGCGTATCGAAAACACACATCATACAGACATTCATTATAAGAAACACGCTTTCTTTTTTTTATTTAATGCAATAATTCTATTTTCATATCAAGATAAATAAACAACTCAAAATAAATTCCATCCACGGAAATAACAGTCCGCCAACGTATACATTACCAAAAGGTTAAATACACGTTTTACAATAAATATAGCACATATAAAACAAATATGAAGGGACAAGAACTCGATCCTTGACACAGGATCACTAATAATTATAATAATAGACGAAGAAACCAGCGGGAAGTTGTAATGCCTGGTGAGGGGAGTACAAGTCCGTTTTGAAACAATACAGCTTTAGACCTGGAGAAGGAATGATTAGAAACCTGGAAATGGGAATCTAAACAAGTACGTTTCTATCCTAACAAAAATAACCCGGGTCAAAATTTTCTCTATTATGTACTGAATATGTTTGAATATTTGGAGAAGTATACCCACAAATACAGAAGGGTGGGGGGTGGGGGTGGTAAACAGGTATAAAATCCAAAGGGAGGTTGCCTCACACGTCTGCTAGTTTCATAATGCCTAGAGTTCTTGAGGTGTCCACATAAATAACGTAAATGGTTAGAGGTTAATGGAAGAAAGAATGATTGTTAGATGGTAAACATGGAAGATACTACAAATTTAAACATTTCCATCTGGATGACTTCAGAAAGTTGTGGGCGTCATGTACAGACTGCGTTACACTGGATACCATATTTAAGGCACAAATAAAACAGTGAAATATCCTTAAAAAGTTTAAGTTTAAAGCTGCATTACGTGAAACATTTTTCTTGAAACTACAGTGATTTCCATCAATTTTTTTTCTTGATTTCAGGAAAGTTATTGCTACAACTTATAAATTAAGCCCAAAATATAGTGGTTATATTAAATGCTACATAACTATGAGACTGAATTTCAAATGGACAAAGGAAAAGACATATGTCTCTAAACCTCAGGTCTATACTTAAATTATGGAGACAAAATATTCATCAGCATGCTTAAAGTGAAATGTCATTTAATGTAACTAAATTCAGTCAGTAATATTATCATTGTGTCCACCCTCACTTGCTGATTTACACGCACTGAATAAACATACATGAAAGATTCCCGCAAACAACGTAAGAACTACAAAATATGTACATTATTTTTTCTAATATTTTCTTAAAAAAGTTTTATTGACGTAAAGACAGATGACACATACACATGACACGTATACAAACCTACAAACGTGTTTTGTTCTGAGTAGGCGGAAAGATCGAATTTGATATGACACTGGGATGAGTTGAGGTCGTCAGGCAGAGACCTTTCATAATCCATATCACACGAGTTCTTTACCAGGTTCCGAACAAAGCACGAATGCGGTTGTGTACTTATTACACACACCCTCTTTTACGCCTTCTAAATATTTTTTTCTTGATTGTATGAATGCTATTCAAAACGAATTGGGATTTCTAAAAATTATATTAACTGCGCCGACGTCAAAGAAGAAACATAAGTAGCTAGAATCTGGGTGTGTGATACGGAAATACGGATTAAATAACTGTATCGAACGGCAGACCAAGCATGTAAGATTAAATGGGCATGTGATAAGTATTTTAGCGACTTTTCAATGCGGCAAGAAATGTAAGCATTACATACATACATACATACATACATAAGCAAACGTACACATACATACAAAAATGTACCTACATATGCACAAATTCACATCTGCATCCTTAGTACTATATAAAAACACATATAGACATATATATTTATGCACAAAAACATTGACACACACATTTACAATTTCTGCATATATCGTATTTTTCGACATTGACGTTAAATTAAGGTAGCTTTGTAAACTATGACAAATTAAATCTTGCTTTATGATTTCTATATTTAGAAATATACATATTATATCATCATCCTGCGTTCTCTCTTTTATTCCAAATATTGCGTTTTTCTTGGAGAAACTTGCCTGTTCGCGTGACTGCACTTACTCTTGAACCATTGTAACGTGTCATTTCATGAAGAAATGCCTGTGACATATTTCAGTCCCAGAACTGTTTGGATATTGTTTTAACATGAGACGCACACAAAGAATAGGATCATATGTGACAGTTTTGACTGTTTTATGTAAAACAATTGTAGTCAAGATCCTAAGTAAATCTTCAGATGCATTCATTTAAAGTTTGGGCACATTATCGGTTTTATATGGAAATAAAACAAGTTGGGAACATTCTGTTCTGCCATTTTACCGAACTAAGCATTCCATTTCTTTATAGAAGCTGGTTTGCGTCATTTTCATTTCATTTTATACATAACTTTTGATAGGCTTCTAAGTTTTGCATGGCATGTGCCAAACAAAAATATGAAAGGTTACTGTAAACTACAATCAAATTTAAAGTTAATTTATTTTTATAAGATTTTAGTACGCTTTGGAATTCTATGACGTTGGTTCTGAGAGAGAATCTACGTTTGAAGTTGACAACCATATTCATGATCCATATTAATTAATAAACTCATTAGCATAGAGGATACCTCACTGAAACCATATTTCATTAAAAAAGACTTTTTCCTTCTACTTTTATTCGGGTGCATCAACAGGAATTATGATAAGTAATTAAGCAATTAAGTTAAGTAATTCTGAGAGAGTCCAAAATATCTTTCCAAAAAGGATTAATATTCTTCCTTATGGACTGAAAATAATCTGTTCCAAAGAAGTAGAAATTATTATTGTTGGAACTGAGAGTTGTAAGACTGTTACCATTTAGAGTTCCCAGACAATATTTTCTTAAGCCATTTAAGTTTAAAGCGTCTGTGAATTTAAAAAAGATTTACCATCTTTATAACCCCCTCAAAATGCCTTTTGAATACATTTTTTCTATTAATTTTGAATTTTCCTCCCTTCCATAGAAATTTTCAATACTGTAATAAGTTCATTAAGCATCAGATTTACTGGATTGGGTAAAGTTTATAAAAAGTGACAGATTTTGAAATCTCTGCTATCTTTACAAGCATTCTGAAAATAATCGTTAGCTTTTGCAGTATAATTGTAGCAGATACTGAACCTGACAGTAGTTCAACTAGATTTCAATACGTGTTGAAATATGCACAAGCCAGAAAGAGGTGGTGGGTGGTGGTGAATCTTTTGATATTAAAGGGTGATATATTACACATGTTGTACCTGACTTTAACATTAGATATTTTTCTATTAAATTATATTAAAGAATATGTAGAAATTACTTTGGAAGGATTACAACTGCATTCAAGTATGGCGCCAACATGATACTCTCTGACCCAATAAGTTTCTGTTCTATTTTGCATGTTTGTATGTGTTTACATTCAAATGTTGTTTTTTGTGACTAGAGATGTGCATAATAGTTAATGATGTAGGTCGTCATGATTCAGGCAGTTTTGATTAATATTCATGGATTATCGTACTAACACCTTTATGAGAATAGGATAGATGCATGTATCCCTCTCGATCATTTGTCTATAATACAGGCTGATAGTATACTGAATTTAGATCAAGATTTCCTATCTGTGTACAGTCCATACCAGAATATTTTCAAAACACTGGGTTTAGCCATAAGTATGAAAAGGAGTGATGTGTTTTCTTTTAATATCCAAGGAAAAAATAAATGCAATATACGGGTGATCCGCCTACAAGAAGTTCAGGTAACTAATGACCAAGAGCTATATAATAATCGGAATGGGGATTAGATGCTATTTTCAGTTCATATGAGAATAATAGTAGAAGGGTAGCAATTTTATTTAGAAACAAATTTGAATGCAAAAAAATGGTACAATGGGGATAAATTTATAAATTATTTAATCGTTGAACTGAAAGTTCAATATATATATATATATATATATATATATATATATATATATATATATATATATATATATATATATATATATATATATATATATATGCAATACACTGACAACGAACAGTGAAAAACTAGTATCTAACTAGCCTGAGCGCTTTCGACTCTTAATGAGTCTTTTTCAAAGGCATATACAAAACATAGACAAGACAAACAAATAAAACAGAAAAACCGTAGTGTTTGCAAAACTTTACATGGCTGTTTCTACAGGAATTACACCTTAAATGTATTATGTTTCAACTAATTTATATCAACTTGTTGTGGATACTGGGAAATATTTGTATTAACGTAGAAATCGATGAGCCATAACGCCATCTATTATTTTGTGTACAATTATGTAAGCACAAATTACATCCCGGATATTTCATTGTTATAGTCGTAGTTGTAGGCTATTAAGCAAATTTAGAGAATTTTTCTAAAGGAAAATGTGTCGGCTGCAAAAGATAATTTTATTTGTGCATGGCTGTCTTTCTCTAGCCTTCTTGGTTTAAACCGCGTGGTTTCAATGTTCTAAGGCGGCGTATCCAGTAGGATTCCTTTTCTTTCCTGGTTTTGGAACTCCATTTGGGGTTGTTAGCAATTGCAATAAGTGTTATATCACTGAAAGTGTGGCCAGGGGAGGAGGAGTGTTCTGCGACCGGGCTTCTGTACAACTTCTTTGTCATCCAAATAGATTTATGAAGGTTGGTCCTTTTGTGTAGCTTTTCAGTTTCTCCGACATACTGAAGGCTACAGATCTTACATGTGATGAGATAAATTACATTCTCAGTTTTGCACATTTTGTTTGGACCATGTATGTTGAGTTTTTCTCTAGTCTCTACAATATATATATATATATATATATATATATATATATATATATATATATATATATATATATATATATATATATATATATATATATATATATAATATGAGCAATAACTTTTAGGTAGCAATATAACAGATCTTTGCAGTGGTAATAGAGACCTGGAACTGGACAAGACAATTGATACAGAAAATGATCACAAGATAAATAACCCAAACACTTGGATTTACCACAAAGTGTAACGTTCAGCTTTTTATATATTTCTGTATGTTAATTTGTGCCAGGGACGTGTCAGTTTGCCTGTCTGTATGTATGTAAAATGTTTCTCTATATCTTGATTCTAAAAAAATTGTTGGTGCTTTAATATAAAACGTAAACAATGGGATAAGTCAGCTCATAGTATAAATTAGTTGCATAATTTCCTTCACTATTAACAGTACCGTCTACAAATGTACATTTTTATATGAAAACTTGATATCCCTCGGGCTACAGATGTGCATTTATTACGACTATTAGGACATAAGACTGTATTGACTAAAAACATTAATATGCCAGTCTCTATTACATGCAACGAGATGTTTGCCACGTACGATGTACTTAAGGACCCATGTGCATTCAGAACGTAATACCCCGTGAATTTTGTTTAGTCTTTATGCAACAGCGTAATTAAGTAAAATTCCGGTTAAATTACAACATAAAATTGCCTTTCCTTGTGATTAAAATACCCTTTCGCAAAACAGATTGCACCTGTACATTTCAATGACAGTTTTTGAAATAAAGAATGAAGCATTTTTAACTTATTATGTTTTATAGATTAGATTTGGCTATACCACACCCACCCACCCACCACATGAAGTGTGATCGCATTACCAATAACGCTTTATCCGACTACTCATTGCTGGTTGTAGCACTTTTGGAACAATTCCAGTCCTCAGTAGACTTGTTCTGGCTGGTTTATGTAAAATGTGGATAGAACATGTCAAATGCCTTCGTTTTTCTTCTTGAAATTTTTTGTTATAAAAGTCTTTCAGTTTCCAAATGCCGCCGGTTTCAAGTATTAAACGATCTTTTAAAACGGTGATGTTGTCCTACCACTGGTAGAACCACATTTATGTTAATTTGGAGTGGGAACATAAACTGTCCAATGCATGTATTTACAAGTCTCTCAACAGTAAAAATAACAAACTCTGTACATGTGTACCTGAAGTTCAAATTCAGTGTTGTGTACCGGATTTAGAAGTGATACATTTATGTATGCTTTGTATTGCGGGCATTGCAGTAATTAGTTCCAGTGCGAGTGTGACTATCTAAATACAGATTTTCTCAGGTAAAGTAAATGTATGGGGGCAATTTATGGATACAAGATTATCACGGGATGGGAAAGAATGATCTGCCTTTCTTGAGAGAGGAAATAATGTAATAAAAAAATATGTAATTTTAAGCTGGGAAATTGTGGGTGGGGTCATATTACTTTCCCCTATCATGATTATCGTAATATATATTTGGATTATATGGCTTCAAATGTGCACAGCATATGTTTTACATGGTAATTAATTCTAACTAAGAGGAATACATAGATTACCTAACTGAAATTGCTAAACGCTAACAATATTTAATAATCTGCCACTTGAACAACCATTGTAGCAATATTTAATAATCTTTGCTAGTTTCCATATCTTCTGCTCCAAAACATTCACAATATATTTTTTTTTTTTAAAACTGGTCTCCTAGATAATGTAGTTAAAGGTACGAGTAACATCAGTGACCACAACTAGCGTGCATTCATCTGCGCATGTGCTAACCTGTACATATATAGGTGTTATTACGTTCTAAAGAGTATATTTGTATATTTGGTTATGCTACACCCAATCTCCCTACGAAGCTTGTTAGTACTGGGAATGTTGCTTAATCCGACTACTCAGCAGCACGCAACATTACATCAGTTCCGGTCCCCAACAGATTGGTTCTGCCTAGATTTTGTAATTACTTGTACAAATAGAATGTGCAGTTGACGGGCCTTAAAAACGGTATTGTTGTTTACGGGTAGAATCACACGTATGTTTATTTGGAGTGGTACCTAAACCGCATTGTGCACGTATCTGCAGTCTATCAACTGTGACAACAACAATTTACCTGTGTAAGTGGAGTCTACAGTCTGTGCTGTGTACTGGATTTAGAAGTGATACTCATTTATATAGTACATATTAGGGGCATTACAGGTATTGTGAATTCAGTTAGCTCCAGCGTGAGTGTGAATATCTCGATACGGCGCATCTCTCAGGTAAAGTAAATGCATGAAGACAATTTTAGTATACAAATTCAAAATGTACATAGAATGGTAATTATTATGGGGTGGGGAATGAGAGAATAATTGATGGCTCTTAAGGGAGGGTGAAGAGAATGTAATAAAATTAGTTATTTTAAGCTTTGTATGTTGTGGATGGTGTTATGTTACTTTTCTCCATTTTGGTAATTAAACATGTATTTGGATTGTATGGCTTCATATGCGCACAGCAGATGCTACACATGTCAATTAATTTATAACTGATAGCAATACCTAGATT
>JAECUM010064544.1:0-20166 GCA_016617855.1 Megalonaias nervosa | reverse complement strand
ATAAAATCAATCTCCAATTTAAATATATATATTTGCCTTAATTATAATATGGAGGAATTTACGAGATTATCTGCGATTAAACCCTCTATAGTCGGATTTGACCTTGACAGAATAACCCCTAAATTACCAAGGCGAGCTCTGGTTGATTTAACATATACGACTCTAATCAATCGTATCCGTGAAGCCAAGAGAGAATTTCGCAACGATGGTGCAGTTCATGTGTGGTCAACATTCAGAATCATGCGCAGTGATTATGTCACTTTTGTTGCTACAATGAATGACAAGCGAGCAGCGCCCATTATTAATTATCTCGACGTTGCACGAAAATATATTTTTTGAATAAAATATATTGTGACGACACATGGATTATCCGTGACAAACGTGACACTTTTCGATTACACCACAATGGAAATATTGTCACGTTAAATAAAAATTCAACACCGGGAATACTGACAAGAATTGATAGACCTTATCATGAACGAGCATATCCACTGAATGATAAACCTAACGTCGATGACCTCCTACCGATGAAAATTTCTCGCTTAAATTGTGTAGCTGAACGAGTTACAGAACACTTCACAAAAGCGATGCGTGGAAATGGTTTAAAGGATCTAAGACGCAAAAAAATAAATGAGTGGGCAGAAACAATTAAAGATACCGGAGCGTCTATCAAAGATGTTGCTGAACTAGAAAAAAAAAAAATTAAGATTTCCAATAAGTGTGAAGACATTAACCGGAGAGATTTTATATGAATCGAAATATAGAAAATGGAGCTTCGATAGAGATTATTGATCATAACGCACACGCGTGGACTTCCGACATAACAATATTTGCACGAAATCGAACTGTTAAATTCTATAACGGTGATATGTTCGATTTTATCAGAAATATCAGTAAGAGTGACCCTGTATCCGTGTGGCTGTTTCAGACTTCAGAATCTGTGAACTATGATCAGTTTGTACGGTCTAATGGAGATGTTTATCTTACGCAATCTCTCCACGACGAAATGAAAAATCTTGCGTTGAAATACACGAACGGTACTGATTACTCAGTAATTGTTTTACCGTTCCGTCAGTTGCTGCCCACGCTGCTCAAAAGGAAAATTCATGGAAACCAACACGTTTAGAATTTCTTGAAGATGTCCAACGCAGTTGTATCGAATACGGACATGGCGGATTATGGAATACGAAATACGATTATAAGGATGTTATCTCGGTTGATATGGTTGCATGTTATCCTGGAAGATTTCTTGAAGTGGGTGAGTGTTCTGAGTATTTCAAAAGATTTGGACATCCAGCACACGAGATGACCAGAGTCACGATAAATGGACCCTTACCAGATTTTCACCTGACTGGATTTGCATGCATTGAGTCATTCCAGTTTGCACCAAAAAACTTTCATCCTCTTGTTGCTGTTTGGTTTGGAAAACATTTTAGCGAACGCGGCTGGGCTCCAATAGTTTTATTACGATATAATGCTTAGTGTAAAAATATGGATATCGTTGATTGTAAGTGAAGCAATTATATCGTATCGTCCGCAGAAGCAAGTTTGGTTACCACAACAAAAGAAATTCTCCCCTGATGAAAATCCAGACGATACAGATTTCGACAATAAACTTGCAAAAGATCTTGGCAGAAAAATAATTGGTAAATTTACGCAAGGAGGATCATATGATCATAAATGACATTGTACAAGATTAATTATAGGCGATGCTGAACTCGATTTTATAATTGCTGATACAACGCAGAGAAGCACATTTATAAGTCGGAATAATGTTGATTTATCAGACGGAATTAAATTAGGTACATTTGTGAGCTACAATGATGGTGACTCACCACAGTTTACTCATTTTAGATCTTCAATGCTCGCGTACGTTTCGATAAATTTACTATCGATGATAAACAGATTTTCTGATACCTCAGTTAGAGTCGCCACAGATTCATGTTATATCAATAAAAAAAAAATCAGGATTGCTAAAATAATTACATATCGGCACTGATGCATCATGGGGCGAATGGAGAATAAAGCGAGAAAAGATTCTGAGTTATTCTGAATCTGCCGACGTTGAGTCTAAGGAAATATATTATAAAAATAAACAGATGTCAAAACTTTCATCCGCTCCATCGGTATATGATCCTGTGGCCAGACATAAAACAGTTTATCTCAACCAACCCGGAGGTTCTGGTAACAAATCACGTGCGATTGAATTATTTCGGAATTTTGATATGGTTGTTTTCACACCCACACTTCGACTCGCCAGAGAAATGAACTAACTAGGAGTTAAATCTCATACTTATCACAGCTTCTTCTGATGGAAGGGAGATACATGGACTTCTGAGCGAATGGGTGAGAAATATATCCCTAAGATTAATATCTGGGATTAAATATGCACATTGTCTGTGGAGGTATTAAAAATATTTATTGATTGGTTATTGACGAAAAATACAGCTATTATCATGTGTGGCGATCATGGTCAACTACCACCTTTTGTTGGATCATCATCCGCATGAATGGCTGAAAAAGTTCGTAGATTATTATGAGGAAATATCAGCTGAACGTAGAGCTATTGATGAACCGTTGAGAGAGTTTAAGAAACTTAATCAGACTGCAGCAGGATATGATTCAATGTGAGATAATTTGTGAAGTAATTCCAGAGACTACGATGAATGATTTTTGGAATTTATGGAGGCCTGCTGATTTGATAGTTGCATGTCGGAAGATAGTTCGTGATACACTTCAACAGCAATTATTTCTGTTACATAAAAAAAAAAATAATTCAGATCTACCTGTGCCATTGTGTTATCGCCAACAGACACAAGCAAACAAAATATTGAAGTTGAGATTCCCGGAATTAATTAGCAACAAAAGCTCGTTCTTAATGATATTGTTGTTGTTCCTGTGAGTGCTATTGAGAGCGCGTTAACGATGGACAAAACTCCGTGGACTCTAGGATATGCTATAATGATTCATTCGTCACAAGGATTAGCTATTTCTGATACAAATGTCTGGATTGTCGATGATCGGATCGAATGGTCAAATTTAGTTTATCTAGTGGTATCAAGAGTCAGAAGAATGTCTCAGCTACGAAGGGTTATCATAGACTGCACAATGACTGAAGAAACCACTGCTAGCAATTGCGATGATATAGTACAGAAAAAATTAGCTAGTTATCAGTGATCTCACAGAAAAAGTAAACGTGACCTTGATCTTGATGTTGAATTTTTCATGACTCTGAAACAACAACAAAATAATCACTGTGCAAGCTGTAACACAGTAATGTTGTGGTATTATTCGAATAATAATCCAAGACAATTTACCGTGGATAGAATCAATAGTAGTCTCGGCCACACACGCGAAAATGTAATGCTGGCCAGTCTTGAGTGTAATCGACGTAGGGGCGCTGGTGTCTTGCTACAGAAGTGAAGACGGTGGTAATTGTGTATCTTCAGGAATTACTTATAATTGTTCACGTACAAATCCACGCCGAGGACCAGTTGAATCTAGTCTGTAGATTGCAGGTCTACCCGTGGATCATACCACGCTGGAAATTTTATGTGTGGTCACACTCCAAATAGGATCAGTTGTCTTTTTTTACGCCCTTCAAGTTCACCAGGTTCATATAAAAATATTACATTCACATTACATAGTACTGGTTGGTTTGAGAAAGAGTCACGTCGTTGTACTGGTGTATGTTTTTGTGATCGTATTGATGGGTTTCAAAGAAGTTACACGAGTAATTTCATTATTTAACGCAGCTATCACACTTGGCATTCTTGCAACCCATTCACGAGATCTCATGTCTTTCTGAACTTTATTCAAGGATATTTCCTTCGCATATTGATATCCAAATAACCGCTCAGCAAGTGTTCGATTAAATCGTTCAACGATTGCCTGATCACGATGAATTACGGTATGTCCTCATCTGATTTTGATGTTATATTGTTTCATCAGAGATGATAATGCACCAAGAAATTCTTTGCCAGGATCAACCTGTAGCAACTGTGGCCATCATAGACCACCACGTTGATAAATTCGTTCAAAAGCAGATGCAACTTCAGTTGCTGTTTTTGTTGATAATGGTTCCGCTTCTTTATATTTACTTGCAACGTCAACGACAGTTAACGCGCATTTGTATGTGCATGATTGACGTCTACCAGTTTTAATAGTATCGTGCAGCAAAAACAAAAAATTTGCCTGATAAACTTCATTGGGAGAGCTGACATCAAAATGTGCGTACTGAATTTGTTTAGGTGGTGGTAGATAAATTTGCCATAGTGCCTGTCGTGCTAACCAATTTGCAGCCACAGAACGTGTGACATCTGCTGCATTAGCAAGTTTCCTAATCGCTGGGCTATAATAAATTGATTCCATTATAATAATTATCTATGATTAATTACCAGCCCCTAGCACTAGTTTACTTTTCATCGCAGATCTTACCAGCCAATTAGCTAGTGATTCTCTGAGAGATTTATTTTTTTACAGGTTTTACCGGCATCATGAATGTGACACGCTTGATCAATCGCATTTATTGGATACTCTCCAGGTCTTGGTTGGTCTCGTTCGTCAAGTCGGATATCAAGTCGGGTCCCAGGACCACAATAATTATATCCAGGAAGAGGTTTTCTCCTGGGTATTCAGCCCATGGAGTCCCTGGTAATTTTCCCAGTGAAGCAGCGATATCACCACCTCTCTTCGTACGAGACGAAACAAATCTGTATTTGCTTGTACCACATTTTAC
The DNA here is from genome assembly GCA_016617855.1 of Megalonaias nervosa. Classification (NCBI taxonomy): domain Eukaryota; kingdom Metazoa; phylum Mollusca; class Bivalvia; order Unionida; family Unionidae; genus Megalonaias; species Megalonaias nervosa. The sequence goes on along the minus strand of JAECUM010064544.1, from coordinate 15,428 downwards.
ACACTTGACTGTAAGCGCACGTTTTTTATTTTTGTTATTATTGTTGTTAATCCACTGGTGGGGGTGGGTGCTCTGCATAGAACACAATATAAATCCATATTATTTATTATATTTGTACAACATGGATATCGTTGACTTCTCAGCGACACGAAAGCAAGAGCCAATCAAGCATCATCCAGCGCTACCAAATTCTATCAGAGCAATTATAATAGGTCCATCTGGATCTGGTAAGACGCAATTATTGCTTAATCTGATAATGAGATGGCTAAAGTGGGATAAGTTGTATTTAGTGGCACCATCCGTAGATGATCAGCGATGCTACGATGTGCTTAAAGATTTTAATGAAGAAACGAAGATGAAGACGGTAATGATATTATTGATTTTATCACCGATATTGATGAAGCCCCATCTGTAGATTACCTTGATGAATTTATTAATAATCTCGTAGTATATTATGTTGTGATGCTGAACAAACAATCAAAACCAGCTCGGATATTTTCCCGCGGCAGACACAAAAATACGGACGTAATTTATGTTACTCAGCGATATACACAAATACCTAAAGTGATCAGAGATGACTGTAATATTTTAGTTGTGTTTAATGGAGTCAATACACATACTCTGCGAAACATTCATCAGACTTAGTGTTTAGGGGACATGGATATGATTAAATTCAGAAACTTCTTTTCAAAAGCGCAAGCTTTTGCACACGGATTTATCACGATAAATTTACATGATCCTCGGACGTGATATCGTATAGGTCTCGATTAAAATTTTGGTTAAGAGACACAGCAGCAGGGAGGGCGACGACAAAAACTGAGTGTCCGACGGGTAAACGAACACGCATACAAAAATGAAAACACAAACGTCAAAAACACAGTAACAAAATGAGCTATCCCAATTAGAGAAGTCTCGGTTGGTTAGAGGCTTCGGTTTGGCGTTATTGACCTTGCATTTTCGTTTTTGTAAGAAGCTTTATTTTTCAAAAATAACCCTCCTAAAAAGGTTATAGGATTCGCCCTCCCTGCTGCTATTCTTCTGGCAACAATACCAATGTATATGTGCAGGTGTAATTCACTTTTAATAATTCTAAGGACTGAAGAAGAATATTAACGCATGATGAAGATAGATAAGAAGTCTTTACGATTTTTAGGTCCTGAACAGAGTTTGCAATGATCAAATATTTTAAGAAACAATACTCCGTTAGTTATGTTGACTGCTAACACTAGTGCTCAAAGCACAAAACCAAACTCTGTATCTAATAGCAAGGCTGAAGTTGTCTCTAGTCTTCTGAGGAGTATACAGACAGTATCCTAATTCCATTTCATCACACGATGAAAATCGAATTTTGTCGGTACAATATGAGCTTACGTCGTTTGCATGGAAATAATTACACACTTAAGCGACGCAAAGACGTATGTGTATTTGCATAATGAAGTTTGGACTCTCCTAGTAGGGCAAAATAAAAAATTTGCTACTGAAATCACAGTTACAACGTGCCCATCACTCTTACTGATCTCTACGAGCATAAAAAGGGTTTCATGACCCTCCTTTACAAAATACTTTGCTCATGTAAAAAATTGTCTACATGGTGGAATTAAATGGTCGATAATAGACACACCCTATTAAGATGCGTAGTATGCGAGTGCACTACACTCAGTCTCTCAAGCTATACATTACTAAGATTTGTATACATTGGTTTGTTGCAAATGCAGCGAATGCTATCAATTGTCTGGTTTACATCATCATTCGATATTCGCTGTCATTACATATTCCTGAAACACAGGCCTTGAAATTTGTGCACTCAGATACCATGGCTCATGCAAATTTATTGTATAAAGGTAATATTTCTTACTCTCTTAACGTCATAACATGCAAATCGTTCGTCCCTACGATATAGGACGTAGCAACAGTATATAACAAAGTCATGACTTGATATCAGTCAGTCAAATTGCTTGTACTCTGACATCTTGCAATAACTCTTTACAAGAATGGCATTATTATTATTATTATTATTATTATTATTATTATTATTATTATTATTAAGATGAAACTGATGATAATATGGCTTGAAGTTAATTATCACAAGGTCCGAAAAGTTCATTTACGATTGGATAAACGTTCGAAATCTTTGAAATCGTAAACTATCTTTAAATTGCATCATTAGTTTTTTATTTTAATACACCAATCGGTGTGTGCCAAGCTCCATAAAACACGCTGGGTTTAGTGACATATTACTTAATGTGTATCATAAAAGTGAATAAGTAACATCCACAGTCTTTCATCCTGCAGAAAGTCAGATCAACGCTTCGCTTTACTTAATTTATTACATTGAAGAATAGCTCGATTGATTTCTGGTTTCAACATCGAAGTCCACGCCTACGTTTTGTGAAAATGCTATATTTGTAATGACGTCGCTCGTTTATAATCAAAAGCATTGGTTTAAGTCAAAGAAGGAGGAAAAACATGACAAAGATGCACACACAATCATAAAACGCAGGCAAATAGAAACGACAACAGAAAGCGAAATGATATGTTAGCATCTTTTTCTGCCCGTGGGAATATGAGAATAGCCACAGTGTAGGTTCGTGTTCAGTAAGCCATGTTTTCAAAGCTACCTTCTGCTTATCATTATGGACATTCTCGTTTAATTATAACCTAAATTAAACGATAAATTAATGGAACATCAAAAAGATTTATTTCGATAGTGACGGCATGAAAATAAGTAAGAGTTTATGATAACTATCATTAACACATTTCTTGTTCATTACAAATATAAATGTCAGTCGGTCTTGGTCAAATAGTTTGTTAAATATCTAACTTATGTGCATTTAATGGTTTTAATCACTTTTAGATGCCTCATGTAACAATCTACACTACATGAGGCGTATGTTATGTGTCATGTAGAACCTGTTCACCATAGGTTTTTTTTAATTAGAATTTCCTTTAACAATTTTAATTGTCACTAAAATAATTACTTTTTTCAACCCAGTTTTGAAAGTTTTAGTACCAAGACATCTCTTTCTCTGGTTGCTAGAAAAGAAGAAATACAAAAGTATTGCATAAAGTCGTATTATTCTTTATATCCACTGCAAGTTGGCGTCCGGGTGCTTGGAAGACGGTCACGTGAATCGATAGGTAAAAGTTATCCATGATCGGAAAGAATGAGATCCAAACGATATGTTTCACTCCCATAAATGAGAAAGCTGTAATTTGATAAGTAAGTTGAAATATCAACATAATATGGCTTTGTCTTGGTGTCCATCAGACATCCGTTATGTCGGTGATCTCGGTTTTAACAAAACTGTACTCTGCTTTTGTGGTGGCCATTATCAGTATTTTTTTCTGTAATGCAGCACATATTGTTGTTGCCATTATAGTTTTAATAATGAGATGTCAATGGTCAGCGTGCAGGATATTCTTCATTCTTGAAGGCACCAAAGGATTACAAGCATTAAAAATGTTAAATATGTTCCACTCCTATATTTTCAAACATGAACTCCACAAATCTCTCAGGCACTAAGACGTATGAAGAGCAAACCATTAGCACAAAACTGAGTCCAAGTAATCAAGTAAGTAAGTACGTAAGTAAGTAAGTAACTACGTAGGTAAGTAAGTAAATAAGTATGTATGTATGTAAGTACGTAAGTAAATAAGTACGAAAAATTGTTCAAATAAGATTTCATTCCAGAACAGAAAGTAAAATTAGGTTAGTGAGCGAATTTTGTTCTAAGAAGATTTCATTACAGACTAGGAAAAAAAATCAAATTGGCCGACAAGTAAAAATAAATATATATACAATTTTCAAAAATAAAATTCGTTACAAAACAGGAATAACCTAATGAGCCTAAAAATTTAAAATATTCAAATTAAGATTTAATTAGGTTTAATCGTATTTGTAAATACCTGCTTCCAATGTGTAAATAATGTTTATACAATACGTTTTCTACTTTTGACTAGATTGTGGGTAATTACATTATGTCCCAAAGTCATGCAACACAGTCTTTGGTAGCAGTGCATATATTTACTGCAGTCATAATGATACAAGACTCTTCGTAGTGCACAAATGAAGACACAATCAAAATAAACATTAAACATTAATCATTTATAAATTATCTTCAGGTCCAACGGAACGTTTTAAACAGAAGACGTCACATTTTAGAGAATAGGTACTGTTTTCCCAGCTTGCTGAATGCCCTTACTAGAAATCTGTCTCGTACAACTTTATTCCACACATTCAATTTACGTTCGGCTTTGTTATAACACCTTACGTTTGTTAATTTGGTGCAGGGTCTTTTGTACCGAACGATGAATTTGCAATCTATTCGGTAGCATAGTTACATTTATTATATTGCCAATGTGACGCTGGAAATATGTGCGCACTGTAAAGTATATATTGAACTTTATTTCACAAAAACACTTTATTTGTTGCTTTCATCTCAGCGTGATCTCTCTTAGTATTATGGTCATATTATTGTCCAATTCAAGAAAGAAAAATTGCTGGCATGACAGAATAAATATGAAGGAGATAAACAAAGACGATTTTTTTCTAAGGAAATTAAATTTGCTATTAGGTTTTCTGTTCATCCCAAAGGGCATATTATTTTGATTTTTTTTTAAATTTGTGATTTATTCAGATCGAAATTATTACAGAATATATTATAAAGTTAGTAACGGAAGAAGGGTGGCTATTTGCTTCAGATGAAATATAGAATATTCACCTGGGACTGCATTTGCTGTCATGTTCCTGGACGCTTTCTAAAAGCAAGATTATCTATCTTTCTCTACTTCGAATGTGAAATAGTGACGCCCATGTAATCATCTTGTTTCAGATTTGATAATATCTTTTGAACCACCAATGTCAAACTGGAAAAGAGATATTCAATTATTTCAATTCTTATGAGATTCTCTACGAAAACATAAAACAGAACATGTTATAATCATACTTCTTAGAAGTTTCTTGGCAGTTGTCAAAATTTTGTTTCTATGAGCTCGAGACATCGCTTTCGAGAGAGAATGAGTCAGACAATGCATGTTTTGCGTTTTTCCTTCTATGTGCTGTAGCTGCTGATGCTGCAATAACAAGTGTTCTGCTGTTGGTTTTGTACATTTTGCTGCTGAAGTGTTTTATTCTGGACATTAGCAAAGCATGCGTTAGAATTTTGTCTCGCTTACTGAAATTTACCTCGCCGACTAAATGCTTGGAGTCAGTGAACATGAGACTATCTGTCAATATTGACTCATATCGTGCATGGTGTTTTAAAAGTCATGTCTTGGCTTGACAACTCTCTTTTGAAGTTGCGGAATATAGTAAATATGCGGCTTGAGAAGACTTGAAAAGAGAATAAAAACAATAAAAAAAAGACATTCATTTGCCAATAATCTGAAATGTATGAAGCACTGCATAATATTTAAAATGTCCAAGAAAATAGTTAAATGCGCTAGTGTACGTTTTTTTATTCTAACGTCAGTGCACTTAAATTAGTATTCTAAAGTCAATGCACATAAATGAATTTCGTTCTTAAATGATAATACATGCCCTGAATTTCATATCAAGATTACCGAAGAGTATAAAACAGCAATACGCACCAGCAATCCAACTAAGTTTGAATAAAAACAGCATCATCAAGCATTGAAATCAGTTTCAGATCTAATTATACCCATATTTTATGAACGGTAGAGATCACTATTTTTTTTTAAGCATCAGTATGGCACATTTGTTTGTGGTGAAATATATTTTTCAGGATTAAAATCTTGGAGAAATTTCTTGGGCATTTTCGCTGGACGTGCAAATATGGAAGTCACATTTCCTCGGCATGATATAGCCAATAATGGGTTAAAAATGCAGTTCAGAAGGAAGGAAAATGTAACTCAAACAAAACTCATGCTCATGTGCCTTCATATTTTTTTTTTTTTGGTGGGGGGGGGGAGATTAAAACATAACGATCATATAAACTTCAATGTAGGTAATATTTCAAATTTATGTTGAAAAATATCTACAATACTGCTCAGGAAAATTGACTTCATGAATACTTAATAAATATTTTTTCTCAGACATGACAAACTATCCTCGTAAGATCGTACATGCCTGATTAAGATTATCATCATGGTCCTTCTCATTAGAATTGTTTTAACATTACAAAATAAATAGCACCAAAAACTAACAACTTTTCTCAGTCATCATCGTTACCATGCAATCTTTTAACGTTGGAAATGAAACCGACGCATACAAGCACATTCCTAAGCGGTAGTTTTCTTTGCTGGCATCCACAAATCAATCGCATTGTTTCAGAGCTTTATGTTCCACATCGCTTCAAAGTTTTCCTGTTTAGCAATGTGTAGAGGTTACTCTCGGCACGGCAATTTACCTCATTTAGTAATGAGGCGTCGGAACTGCAGCTTTTAAAACGTCATCTATTATGCCAGTTGTAATATCAGCGCCGAAGACGGTCTATGCAATCCGTAATTGCTTCATAACTATAAATAGCGGGCGTGTACATTGTATTTCCCTCAACGGACAAACAATGAAGCAGTCATTGTTCTGTCGTTATGCTGTACAATTCAGTATGGTTGTTACAATGCCATGATCACCCTACAAGTAGAAACCAATATAAACTGATAGAAAGGTTGTCACTTTCAGGTTGTTAAATAAAACATTGAGGCAATAATTCTTATAACCTCATTTTCACTTATGTAAAATTATTCTCCTCAAATGTGAAATTCTCTTTAACATAAGTAATATAAACCATTATTTCACATATGTGAAACACTACTTTATAGACATGTAACTCTTCTTTTTCACATGTGTAAGTCAAAACATTATTTCACATTTGTAAAAAGAAATTTCACCTATTTAAATATTATTTTAGATGCATGAACTATTCTTTGAAATATGCGAGCTTTCAAACATGTGAGATAAAGGGGGACGAATTCATTTTTAATGTCTGTCAAATATGAAAACTCTTTGCACATATCTAAGATAAATAATTTACAAAATATTTTTTTTCACATTTGAAATCCTCTCTCTCTCTCTCTCTCTCTCTCTCTCTCTCTCTCTCTCTCTCTCATATATATATATATATATGGAATAAATTACAGACTTCATATATGTCAAGAAACTATTTTATATCTGTAAATTTTTTTTCAAAAGAATTTACATTTTTGTGAACAAAAGAATAAATGCTAAACCGGCTTTCAACACAATTGTTTGGAATTAATCACTCACTTATATACTAATAAAGGAAAGATTATTTGTGTTTATACTTCTATTGTCGTCGATCATTTCAAAATTAATTTGTTATTGTTGTTGCTATTTTGTTGTTATTTATTATTTTATCTTTCCAGACAGTACATGTATAGTAGGAATACTTTTATTATCCCCACCACAAATCACACAATAATACTTCATGACCATGTCCAGTATTATCACATGTTTTGGAAATACTAAAATAACAGACAGTGATCAGCATAAGCTTCTTACCATCAAAACTTGGATGTTTCTCCGATTGTCCGAGAAGCAGAATTTAAGATGAAACATAACTTACCGCTACTCACCTATAAGACGAATCCAAATGCAAACTGCACTTACCCAGATCTGCAGTCGCATAATGCGCCCGCAGTTCTCTGTCTGTGCAGTTTGTTAGTAGTAATCAGTAGAATAAACTGCATAGACCCTGATCTGCAGGCTCATTATATTACCGCAGATCAAGATCTTTGTTGTTACAGTTTGATTCGAGCTATAAGTGAGGTATTGACGGTATGTTGTATACCAAGAGAAAGATCAAAGGCCAGTATATTCCTAAATAATTCTAAAGGCATTGGTTGATGAACTTATTGCGGCTCCTGAAATTACTAACAAACGTTTATCCGAATTTCAGTCTTCATGTACCGACTATTACTTTCATTTCCTCTTTAAACATTTAGTTGAAGTGTTTTTGATTGTGCGCTCAGTTAGCCAATAAAATGATATCTACTAATAAATAAGGAGCAAAAAAAAAGACCCCAACAAGAAAACCAAAAACGGAATAGACTACAGGGTTATCAAACCAGCGACCCATGAATACCAATTAAGCTACTGCGGCTTCCCGATACTAAAGCATGCAGCTGAATGGTACGGACAACAACTTGTCTGTATATATTTGTTTTTATTATATTATTTATCTCGTACAAGTTCGTGATCTTAAAAAATGAGTGACTATTAGAAATTAAATAGTGAAGACTTGCGAATTCTCTCTTTAGCGGGTATACAAATATCAAATTTGAGATTTTCATCGAAGTATTCTAAATCTTTTTTGTACATACTGAAAATCACTGTTAAAGAAATGTATGTTTCAGATACTTATAAGTCACTCTTTGACCATCCTGTTGTTTGAAACCAATTTTTGCAACATGAACCCAAGATGAGATTTATGAAAGAAAGAAAATGATTCCAAACTATACCGGCAAAGGGTTGGACTTTGTATAATTCTCCGGTATCCTCTTAACCAGTGGCAGATTTAGTCATTTTGAGGCCTAAGGCAAACACAGGCATGGGGCCCTCCACAACCCTTGTTCTCCCCCTTTTCAGTCCTTATTTATCTGAGAAAGATGTACTTGTAACTTGTCACCAGTCTTCACACAGCGATGGTCTTCTGTCTTCTATCTTGTGCTCCTAAGGTGACCTTGCAAGCCTTGGCCTCAGCAAATCTTATGATCACTAATTCCATATCCAGTGACTTGCTGACTTCATGCTCAGTGGAGAAAACAGCAAGTGCAGACAGCCTGTCCTGTGACATAGCTGACCTGAGGTACGTTTTAATGAGTTTCAGTGATGAGAAACTTCTCTCACCTGTAGCTACTGTCACTGGGAGAGTGAGCAGAGCCGTTTGTTTACAAACACACACGCAGATGCGCAGTAGGATAATGGAATAGTCCAATGTAGTGGGGACCGGGGGGGGGGAGATACTCAACATGAATTAAACATTCGGATAGCATTTTAGCGTATCGATGTTTAGATATATAATTAATTGGTGAAAAGTAAGACAACAAATCGTAACCATAAGTTTATGAGGCGTTTTACGGGGCCCTTGGCAGTTTGGGGCCTAAGGCAATTGCCGACCTTTGCCTAATGGTAAGTCCGCCTCTGCTCTTAACACGCCTAGATACAGCATTCAGTTTTAATTCCGAGTGACTAATGCCTATATCATTAGATCTCTTTTATTCGCTAAAAGGTGAGCTCTATTCATTGGTACACGTGTCAGCAATTTACAAGACGCCGAATTACCGAGAAATGGATTTCATTTCGAGGCATGATGCAAATTAAATTCAGCTCTTTGTATTTGGAGCTGATAATAAATATTTATCTTGCACGACTCCTTCTGAACAGAGCTAAAATGCTCAGGTGTTGACCAGAACGTTACACAAATATCTATGCCTTCTGAGTACCTTTATTGTCACAATTAATTTTGAAAAGCTTCATCAAGAGGTAAGTATTGTACCAAACCTAAGGTATATTTGCATTTTGGTATCCGTTTATAGCTCTGTATGATTTCACTGATTATTTGTTTGATTATTGGGAGACTGTTTTGGGAAGATATTTCTCAATCTGAGTAATTAGCCAATTACAAGGAGAATAAGTCATAATGTATAGTATTCATAAGCCATTATGGTAAGACGGGCCACGTTTCGTAAAATAGACCCTCGCTAGGTTCTTGACGGGGGGAATTTTTGGCGTAGAAATAATTATTTGAATTGGGTTTCTGAGCCCATGATTAGTAATATATTGTATAATATACCGATCTACGGTTTTGAAAAGGATACTGTTGAATCATGCAAATGTTTAACAAGAAATACCACGCAAGTGTGAATTTATGTCTTTGTGAATATGTATTCGTTAGATAAATTAATTGTGGTATGAGCGTTTTTAAAGCCATTTAATTGACAAGGACTGTTGTCTTGAGATCTTTGGAATAAGAGGAAAGATCGATCTTAAAATAGAGCTTCATAAATGTTCGATATTGCTTGTTTGCTCGGTAGTGAGAAGCTGTGAAACCTCTTTCATGTTACAGTATGATATGGTTTACCGTAGATTTGATTATATGTCTTAAAGCCAAGACTTAAGTAATGTATTCCAATCAGTAGAATTGGCAGCTTTTTTCTTGATTCTCCTTTTAACCTTGACCTTCTTTCCAAGATATATAAGTTTAGTGTATGAAAGTGGAGCTTAAATGACCATGACCATCACGTATTTTGTGCTAGCCTTAATACTTCACAAACACAAATCCATTACCTGCCACTTACATATTATTATTATTATTATTATTATTATTATTATTATTAAAGTGAGATTAAAAATTGGAATGCAGCTTACCATTGCGTATACTATTTTATTTTTTTTTTTATTTTTTTTTTGTATTTTAGTCAGCTAAATCAACAAGTAAAAACGTATATCTATCTTGATAAAATGGATCTATATTAGACCTCATTTACCATTCATATTACGCATATGACTTTAGACAAAATTAAAGTATCAGATTGTAAGTAAGAAACTAAAAGCATTGAAAGGCTATGTTCAAGAAAGCTGTCACACACGTATTGTTTAGGGTCTATCCAATTTGACGGCATTGGTTTGCCTTATAGTAATTCGGTGAGTATTCAGTAAAACATATTGCACTTAAATGAAGACATAATCCAAACGTAAAGAGTGTATTCCTACTAGGAACAACTACATACACAATGCGACTTTTTCTTTTTTAAAATATAAGCCCCGCCATTTAATATCACATATTCAGTCAGAGTGATTGTTAAAAATCGATCCACCACTTGCTGTTTCTCGGTCCGTTACGAAGAATATGCCGTTTAATTTGATATAATCAGTTACCGCTCGTGATTACCTGCCAATTAAGTCAGCTTTGCTTCAGAAACACAATTTTTTCTGTTGGCTAAGTCGCCAATAAAGAACTACTTGACAGGTTTTAGAGATCGAACATTCACGCTACAAACATGTTTAAGCTGTAAGCCATGACAAGTAGAGCAGTGATCTGAGCTTTAAACTGGATGAATATTGACATGTAATGTCTCTTCGCTGTTTGGTTGGATAGGAAATAGCATTTATATACAAAAGAAATGTAGCTAAACGTTTTTTAAAAGGTTAAAGTTAGGAAATATTATAAACTTTGCATTTTCATTTTATATCCTATCAAGTGTATTTTCCACTTTATGATAATAACGTTTATGACTAGAGAATGAAAACATCTATAAATTACACCACAATAAACAATTCTGGCATGATCTTATATATTGTTCTGGGATTCACTTTCAGGTATTTTATTTGAAAAAATTTTCAAGTCTCAATTCATTTCGATGGAATTTAAACATCGAGAGAGGAATAACTCTCAGTACCATAGGATTACTCAGTTTCAAAGATAAAGTAGCTAATGCAATAATATTTAAATATAGTTTTTTGGCTTTTGTTTTTGGAATTCATTTTCATACTCCGTTAGTAACAACCAGTCTTTAACGGGTTTATGCTAGGGAGATCTAAGTAATTATCGTGCACAAAAGACCAGTTTCTATAAGAATTTTGTTTCATGTTGATGCACGTGTCAACACAAGACTATAAACATAAACAAATGATTAATACGTCTGAATATATATATATATATATATATATATATATATATATATATATATATATATATATATATATATATATATATATATATATATATATATATATATATGATGTCTGCGGTCTCTCAAAGTTTTTCAGTTTTATATTACTACAGTTCTTGCTGGTTTTGTTTTATAAACTACTCTACTTCCTTGGTCATTTTCATTTAAAATTATTGCTGCAGTAAAACGATATCTTCTTTTCTATAGTTGGCTATAGAAGTCTTAAGTTCGAGGACATATTTGGAAGATAAATACGTATTATTCAGACCTGAGAAATTCTCACGAAAGAAACAGCATAAATCAGAAAATTTGCAGTGTTTTATCGACGTTACTAACTTTAAATAAGCGAGGCGTTTTCCCTTACTTGGTTAAAAAGTCTTAATCCTTTTCAAGAGTCGCATATTCGATAGCCATCTAAATCAACTGCCTCTTGCGAAAGGCACTTTGCCCCCATTTCCTCAGCGTGATCTCGCTAATATTGTGTTGAAAGTTCCCTTAAAACCATGTGTGAATGACAAGATTGCGAGAGAATTTCAAAGATATCCTGCAAACTCCAATTACATGGACTGAAGATTTACACTGAGTTATATACAAACAGGTTACTTATATTTTCATAATGCCCTGTAATAGAATAATAAAGGACAAATATAATTGAAAGTGAATATTTCGGGGATGCAATTTAGCTTTTAGAAATAAAGTAGAAAACATATATGGTTAGCATTATAAAACTATTTGTTAACGATTTCCAATAGTGGTCTGCAATATTCTGGCATACTATACGATACCTTTTCAAGATATGGATTATTCACCGACATGTACTTGAAAACTCCTCAGCTAATGCTTTCATGTACTAGAGAAGTTTGTTTGATATAACTTGGATACATCGATTTTCTTTGTGATAATAACCTCTCCATGTTTAGTAGCAGTTGTAGCAGTAGTAGTAGTAGATGAAGACCACGATAATGATGATGATGGTTATGAGTGAATCTGAAGTCAAGATGGGAACGGTATAATTGCGATGTATTGTCAGATAAATCGTCTTGTATTAATTCTACTGAAAATGAAACCCAGGTTTGTTACTTAGGACACTAGAGATCTGTTACTGTTTTTGTTTTGGGATTTAACGCCATTTCTCAGCGCAAGATGGGCTATACATGGCGGCCGGAAAACTGGGGGTTGGAAGAACCCGGGAAAACCCCGGTAAGAACCACCGACCCACGGACGTTACTAACATCTTTCATCACACACCCACAATGGCCGTTCCTGAGACTCAAACCCATCTGGACAGAGGACAGATGGTAGTGATCGGTAAAGGAGAGCGCTTTAGACCACTCTGCCACCCGGGTCCCACAATAGATCTGTAGAATTCAAAGACGTGAAAGATAGTAGTGTTGGTACTAGTATTAGCAGTAGAAGTAGTAGAAGCAGTAGTAGTAGTGGTAGCAATGGCAGCAGTGGTAGTAGTAGAAGTAGAATCAGTAGTAGTAGCAGCACCAGTAGCAGTAGTAGTAGTAGCAGCACCAGTAGCAGTAGTAATAATAGTAGTAACAGTAGTAGTAGCAGCAGCGGCAGTAGTAGTAGTAGTAGTAGTAGTAGCACCAACAGTAGTAGCAATGACAGCAGCATAAGTAGTAGAAGCGGCAGTAGTAGCAGTGGTCGCAGTCGTAGTAGTAGTAGTAGTAGTAGTAGTATCATCCATAGCAGTAGTCGTAGCGGTAGCAGTAGTAGAAGCAGTGGTATCTATCTACTCTATGGTCATAAAGTAAGTAACAGAACGAAGCAAAAAGCATTAGGTTTTGTAAAGCATAGCAAATAATTTAATTGTCAAAGTTCTAAATGAAAATGTGAGAGGAACTTACAATACTACGAAGTGAATCCAAAATAATCCTGAAATAGTTATATTCAAGTCCATAAGAATGAATAGTTTGGTATAAGCTCAGAAACGTAAATGTACTGGTCCTCCAAGAATCGTGTTGTTGTCAAAATGGTGTTGTCCATAACTCCTTTGAATAATTCACAATAGTTCCAGAATGATATTGTAGTCCAAAACATGAGCATTTTCTATTTCCAATGCACAGTCCAAACAAATGTTTTCCTCTCAGATAATATTCAAATACAACATACAACACGTCTGCAGACTCTATCTTACAACAGGAACACAAGAAATAAGAAGGACTCCAAAAATGATTCCAAAACTGGAATGAAATTTGATTGCTCAGTACTCTCCTTGTATACACCTTTGTATTACGACTATATTTTACAAAATGACTCCCCCCCATGTAACACGTGATACCTCCCAATATATATTTCGAAATGTCTGTTCATATGACCTTACCCATCCAATGGGAAATTACTTATTTCTTCTAGAACCGTCCAAACCCCACCAGCCAATGAGAAATCAACTTAAAAAATTTTCCACAAGTCGTATTATTAAGATTATTATTAGTAATTGTAAATAAAAAACGTTAGCATCTATTTATAGATCCTATATAATTTTATGTTCTTAATATTCCTAAAGCAGACCTTAGTCACTGAGGTAAAATCAGTTAAAGATAATCACTACCATTTACACGTATGAATAAAATTACACAAAAATTAGATAAAATCATGAACATATATACATATATATATATATATATATATATATATATATATATATATATATATATGTATATATATATATATATATATATATATATATATATATATAAACACGTACATACATAGGTATTTATGCATATACATACAATCACGCATACATGCGTATACACACATACACACACGCCTGCATAAACATGCAGACTTACATAGACATATGTATATTGCTTAATCGAATGATGATCGACGGAGAGATCATGGAATTATGTTTAAATTGTCCAGCAACAGTATCTTTTATCATTGTTAGACACCCGGGTGTGTGTAATCGTGATAAACCAGAGGTGTTCATGAGCCGGTCAGTTGTGTGTGCAAAAATGAGGTATAATTACACAGTGCCCACACAGAACCCCCGTTAAAAACATATCGCTCCAAATACGATGCTAAAATTTGATGATTAATAATACCTTATAATAAAACTGACAATAATTATTCACAGACCAATTAAGTGACACACTAGCTCCTATCTCCAGCAATAATAATTCCTTTAGGTCCCTTTAATTTCATTCTTGATTCCTTTATATTGATTTCTCTTTACAGTCCTTTAATTTTTTTCGTTTACATTTCGAGTTCCCTTTCGGTAACATGAGCTAATGTTCTGTTGATTACGCATAGCTTATGTCAGTGATATCCGACTGTGATTTGTTATCGTGGCGGGATAATCAAAAGTGAAGAAAACAATTTACTTGCATGCCGTCTAAACATTTTCGTAAACAATTTATTCACTGTGTGTTTTTTTATTGTGTTTCAAAACGTTTAAAAAGAATGTAAAAAGGCCAGCAGTAAACACGACTTGCACTGCTAACTGTAGCATAGCTGAGACCACACCGCAAGAAAACTTCATTAAGAAAATAATTACAAAAGTGCCGCCCCTCTAATTAATTATCGGTTGCCTGTGTACAGTTGCATAGGGTATGACGACCTTGTCGCCTGTTAGTTGTCATCCTGATATATGAGTATACTGGGCACACACACACACACACACACACACACACACACACCTCTTGATTTTGCTCTGTTGCAACTTCTGTTCAAAAATAGTTTGCCGTACTTCTTTTATTTAGAGGGCATAATAAGCATCACGTGTAATTTTTTTTTTTTTTTTTTTTTTTTTTTTTTTT
>JAECUM010064543.1:0-10040 GCA_016617855.1 Megalonaias nervosa | reverse complement strand
TATATAATAGGGCTGTGAATAGTTTGACATTTCAGATGTTAAATGTTATTATTATTATTATTATTATTATTATTATTATTATTAAAGTATAAATCAGATGGAAACCGTTTCTATTGCTCACTGTTGATTGCTTTCATTCTGCATAGAAATTAAGTGCCTTGCAGTCAGGTACACAGCGGATGAAATATCTAAATTTAATATTGAAATTCCTGTGTTTATATATACAATAAAGACATACATGTACTTAAATGTTGATTTCATAGTCATATAACTAGTCAAGTTTACGTCTTATGGAACAACAGGATAATGTTTCTGAAAAATTAATGCATTTGAAGTTCTTGGACCCAATATTAAATTGAGCACTCCTCTCTGCTTTCAGAAATGACGGTATTAAGAAGAAATTCCCAAACCATTTCACCTCATATAAGTTACTATTGTGGACGTAACAAGAAACTCGTACAAAACAATCCTTAGTGAATCATACAGATTCTTAAGGCGGGTCGAACATTTTAAGCATTCTGATCTTCAAAAGGATTAATACATGGTGAACACAGGTAGTGTATATATTAGTTAAATGCACTTGACCAAGTTCAAACTTACAATAATGGCGTAAGCAAAGCTTTAAAAATGTTCCAACTGTATCGTAATTGTCACACGCTTTTTGTTTTATGGAAAGTCAGGGTGCAACGAACAGAAAATTATTTCCTTTTTTTACAAGATAAGTTCAAAATTTAATTCCCTAATGCAGCTATCAAATTGTCTAAATATGGAATCAGCAAAAACAAGCAGAAGATATCAATACAAGCATTTAATAGTTTTTCTCCTAATCTACAAGTCTTTAAAGACAAGTATGGAACAGCTGTCTTCCTTATCTACATGTCTTTGAATACAAACAGTGAATAGTTTTCTTTCTAATCTATGTGTATATGAATACAAGCACTGAATAGCTGTCCTTTTTGCTGCGTATGTTTATTTAGTTTGTTTATTTTTTGTCCGTGATCGTGACTTATAAAGATAATGTTTACATATCTAACTTTTCTCCATGCTTATAAGTTGCAAACAAAGTGTTTACGTGGCAAGAGTTCAAGGTCAGTTTTGTATATAGTTATGTTAGGTTTTTCTTGACGAATGGTGGTACAAACTACTATCTAGCAAAATCTTACTATGTTTTGTATTCTTGTATTCTTGATTCCAAATGAATTTTAAATCATACAGCTGCTTTCATATTTTTGCTCCAGTTATGTATGTATATATATATATATATATATATATATATATATATATATATATATATATATATATATATATATATATATATATATATATACTATATATATTATTGATGATATTGTGTGTGTGTGTGTGTGTGTGTGTGTGTGTGTGTGTGTGTGTGTGTGTGTGTGTGTGTGTGTACTGAAGCTTAATGGAATATTTAAATGGATGAATCAGACTTACCTTAATATGATATAATATATAAAATAGAAAGCTAATGCGATTTAGCAAATAGGCCTATAGACTATATGATTCCATTTTCGCCACAAGTGTTATTAAAACTTTGTTCCATGAAGACAAAATTTAATAGGGAAATGTGCTTAATAAAACGAGGATAAAGTTTTGGATATTCCTTGAATATTTTTCAAATTAAAAGTTAAATGTTTTTCAAAATTGATTTAAAAAAATTATGACATGCGTTTCTGTTATGTATTGAAAGGGTGGAACATGTTTCATAAGTTGAATGTGCTACAGTGAAAGGGGAAATATCGCTAGATAGATGCAAGCAATGTCAGTTTACAGCCTATCGCTTCTTTTGGACATATAATAAGTAACTGCAATTTCAAATCAGTGATTTAACAGAAATCAAATACTGAATATGACACGATGAATATTAGAATTGCAGTATGGCAAGACTAATGAGGAAAAGTGCAGAAATATGTCTAGATCTTTAGATCAGATGTGACAGTACACAAGTTTGATTATGCGAGGTTACTAGTGGCCCTACATACTCCTGGAGAGCTAATATTTATGTTTACCCTCTTACATACGAATTAATAACAGTATATAAGTTGACACGTATATGCAACATCAAATCTCGTGAGGGGGCCAATCTGTTAATTTTTATAGCATTAAATGATCATGGTTGCATATTTATCTACATGTGAATTTTTACATGACTTACAAAGTCAATATAAAATCTTTCCGTCTTTATTTACTTTGTGATTGATTATGTACACTTTTTAATTCGATAAATTCAAAGCCATCATCCTTTAATCTTTGTAATTGTTTATATCTATTGTTCCTTTCTGTCCTCAAATCTTCTGACTCCTAAATAAAGCAATCATCATTTAGATAGCAAGAATGTTTGTTGCATGAATCTCTTTACATTGTCTCAGAATACATAGCCCCATCTTCGCTTGCCAGGGATGGCAGTTCCACATCGATGATTGATGGAATGAAGTCAATCAACTACTCTCGGCCAGCGAATATAACCTAACCCGTACAAAGTCACCATACAAGAGTTTAATGCGGATCACCATTCATTAATCTTTTTACGCCAGACAATCCCATCCCCTGACCACTAATTATGTCATATGACCATGGCCCTAAACAATAGCAAATTAAAAACTCGACAGCAAGCAAAAATTCAATGCATGATTAAGATCATTCGTTCTTAAACCTTGACATATGCTTTTTTCTCTTAGACGGTCAACAACAGTGTGTGTTTATGGCATAATGGGTCTGCAATTGCATTGTGGGAACTTATAATCGCTCTAATTACTATGGTCATTCATTCTGCATTTCAGTGTTAGCATAAACGTCTTGCCGTAAACTCAATTAATAGTAGAAACATAAATCGTGCCATCAGTGACTAAGCAGTAGCATGTCTTAATGCAACGCATTCTAACAGCAAGAGCAATAATATGGTTCCTGAATAATGATTAAAAGTTTTAAAAATCATACATACATACATACATACATACATACATACATACATACATACATAATTACATACATACATACATACATACATACATACATACGTGCACGCATGCATGAATACATGAATACATACATAAATGTATTCATATTTCCTCTGGGGATTTCTTTTTCAAAGAAAACATTCAAACCAACATGTCTGACCTCAAAGGCGGCATCAGATCTTCGCAAAATTGTTAAATAAACTGGCTCTATGTCTGAGAACGTTTCATTCAGTTAGTGTTATTGTATGACACTAGTTATAAATTGTCATAGGTCGTTAGTAGTTTTGCATCTGAAACAATATAATGTACCTTTTTTGAAGACAATATTCAATATTCTGTTTCAAATCTGTACTGTTACTGGACTGTTAACATTTTCGGATGTTACTATTATATTCTCAGAAATATATTTCAGATTTAGATATGACCAAAAAGCAAACCAGAAGTAGTATGTTGGACATACAACCTTAATGAAATTTGTGTTATTAAGAATTTAAGCATTTAACTCTGACGCATACCCTTTCCTTCTTTGCATATTAGGGTCTAATTGTATGTGCCTTAAATGACAATATTTGATAAATAAACAAGTTACCACTTTTTACAATCTTTTTAACTTCCATCGGATAACATTTTAAAATAAGTAATAAATATCGGGTAGAAAAAGTTATTTTAAAGCTCAATTCTAACTAAATAAAGGTCCTCTATAGCTTGACATTCATATGCATTTTGACTTTTAAATTAAATATTTCATTATTTATATTTGAATATACGCAGGTATTCATTTTCTACTGTTTAAAGAAAGTTAATTGCATATCAGAATGTATTAAGGCAGGTTAAATCAAAGCGCTGGATTGCTCTAGATTGTATATATGAGATTTCCAAAATTTAGATTTAATCGAAGAATGGTTAAGCTCATAAGAAATGCGAAGAAAATTACAGGATCTCAGACAACGTACTGTAATACACACAATCCTACAAAATATGGCATATTTTATTGTGCAGGAAGTAAACATATTGATTCATCGCTGAAAACGTTTTCAGTGATTTATCATCAATGGCTTCCTAACAAAGAACATGGGTATTTGTATAATCAGGAATGGGGTTTGGTTTATTGCAAAAAACAATCATTTGTGTGGAAGTGGAAAATGGAATAACTTGTGTTAAGATTTTATGTTCTTAAACTGAGTAAGAGAACTGAGTAAGAACCAAACATTTCTGTACAATTCAAGAAATAATTGCTTTGCCTATGATTCAAATTGAAACTTTAACAATGAACTTACAGTATTGTGAATTGAATCCCAAAATAGTCTTAAACGTTCGATCTGTAGCCAATAATTGTAAAGAATTAGTAATGAAAATCAGTGATGTTCCAATTGAATTCCAATGTTGAATGTGCTTATTTATCAATAACCTCGAATGTGCTAATGTAACAGCAGTCCTGATATATCAGAATGCTATAATCCAGAATGTGATTGAATGGATTCGCTATAGTTGAAAAGTAGTGAATTAGTCCTAAATCGATGAACATTTTGTAATTCCAATGAATAATCTAAAAGAAAATAAATCCTCTCAAATTATAATTATAATGAACAGTCAAAAGACGAATTCGACCAGTCAGATATAAAAGAAGGAATGAGTGATTCTAAGGTAAACAATCTTTATATAAAAAAATTAAGACACAACAACAGAACCAAGCTGATGGTCATCTTCCTCATCAAATTAGTAAAGCAATTGCTTCTAGTACATTCTTAATTTCAAATTACCTAAATTAATTGTCAAATTTACATCATTCAGTCGATCAAATAATTGTAGATGATGACGTCATCGATGTATTCAATACAGTTATATCTACCAGATATTATCATATTCATTAAACAATGGGAAGTTGAAGTAGAACCTTTCATTCCAAACGGCATCATTTGATATTGACAAATCCCTCAGGAGTTACAAATGCCGAAATTTCCTTTCGTTCTGTGAGTGGAATTAGAATCCTTTCAAAAGGTCAAACTTGGTGTCATATTTTGCATTTCCAATTTTGTTAAATACAATCGCATATACTGGGCGGTGGAAATGAATCTGTTATGGTGATACTGTTCACTTTTCATTAGTTCGTATACATACGGAACGTATTCGTCGCTTTCGGCACAAGAATACATAGCGAATTCCAGTTACTTTTACTCGGTTTCTCGAAGTCGTTCTTCAGCAAATATTGATTTTTTTTCAACCATTCCTGTTTGAGAGCATTCATCCTGTAAGGATGATGTTCACAGGTAATGAATCGACAAATTCAATGCCATAGTAGATTTTATTTGTTTGTATCCAAGAGCTAATTCAAAAGGACTAAAGCCTAGCGATTCCTGAACTGATTCCTTAAGTGTAAATAACAACAAGTGAAAAATTCAATCCCAATCATTTCCTGCCTCAAAATCATATAAATAATCATATTCTTCAAAGTTTGATGAAATTATTGTAAATCCCCTTGACTTTCAGGGGGATAGGCAGAATATTTAAACGTTCGATGACTAATTAGTGCATAGCTTACTGGAAAATACCAGAGAAAAAAAATTGACCTTGATTATACTGGATGTATTTGGGAAGGCCAAAATGTGTAAAACAACAACAAAAAAAAGAACTTAACTGAAGCATTTGCTACATGTATTAGTGTCAATATTCCTTAAAGGAATTTACTCTGAAATCTTGTGCACGCACATATTAATGTAAACAAGTATTGGCTACATGATTTTGTCTTAGGTATGGGTCCTAATTAGTATATCAATATTTGATAACATTTGACATTTGAGCAGATTAGACAGATTTGGGAAGGCCAAATGTGTCAAAATAATTGATCAAAGATTTTACTGTGGTTTCTGTTTTAATATTTCTTAAAAGAATTACCTGGGAAAAGCTTGTGGACGCACACATTATCGTAAACAAGTATTGATTACCTGACTGGGTCTTACGTATGGGACCGACATAGTATACGATTATTTTGCTAAATGGTTGGTCAGTTGCAGGAATGGGTTGCAGATGAGCCTTCAGTAATGTCGGATTTGGGTGTCCTACCATTTGACAAGTATGAAAAGATCTACAGTATTTACAAACATCATTTTGAATGATTGGCCAATAAAAATGTTTCAAGATCTTGTGGTAAGCCTTAGGGACTCTTAAAGAAGCAGCCAATGTTGTTTCATATGCTAGACTAATAATATATGTCTAAGGAGCAACAATTCTATAGCGTACCGACCACTCATTATCAGCGGGTACCTTAAGTGGTCTAACGTTTATCATAGTGACTCAAATTTGTACAAAAAAATACTTGAGAGTTGTGTGGCTTCCGATTTGCTAACAGACCCTGAAACAAACAGGAGATTTCAGGATCGTGTTACTCTTCCTCAGTGATTGATTGTCGTTTGTTACGATGATTAGAACTGCGAGAACGAATTACTAAAAAAGAGGATCACTATGATTGATACATTTTGATTGATCAATATGAATAGAAAAGTGACCTCATCAAAATGCAGACCAATTACTGTGTCAGCTAAGAAAATAATGACTTGATCAACATTATTACCAAGAGCTCTTTGTGCCATATATCAAACTACTGCACAAGCAGGGTATAAACCAGTGATTTCATTTTCAATAGGATAAATATTTATAATATATAATATACTTTTAGTTTAAGCAGATTATGTATTCTGATTTCATCGGAAGCTTTATTTTCATAGCTGTTTACATTATAGACTTTTTAATGATTATCCTCCGGACATAACTAGACGTTTATCGGACAAAGGCCTTTATGAAATTGCTGTTATAAGATCTAAACAAATTTAAGAATATCAAATCTAGTTGATTTCGTATTTTAATTTGGTTTAAATTTTCATCAAAAGTTTAAAAAAAATATTAGACGCAAACAGATAGTTAACAAATTGGTTAAAGGATAACGTTTCATTGCAGAAATTTACAACGAGATGTGTATTATTGGTTCACTGTTTGTTTCCAAATGAATTCATAGCAGGCAGAAATGTCAATGTGATAGATTGCTACCATAGTGGATTGATCAACAAAGGCTTTAGCTCAAACTGATTTTAATCAGACTGCCTTTAGCTGAACTTAAAAGCAAAGGAAACCGCTAGCACTAACGGATAAGTAAACAAATAAATAATACCAACAGTTTATAGGTTTCGTTTGACAGTAAGTAAGACTAAGTATGAATGACTAAATCACTAAAAAATCTTTTCCTCAAGGTTATATTTGTGCGTGTAATTAGTTATACCCCCTCGTTGCCTTGTTCGTTTTTATAATTTACGGTGACTTTGTCAAGTGAATTCATCTTTTTATCACTTGCATATTGTGGACTCTCTCTCTCTCTCTCTTCTTTTATTTTTGGTCATTTTCTCCATTCTTCAGTTGTATTGAATCTCATACGAGTTTCAATTCCGACGGCTTATTACCTATATATTCCTTCTTCCATCTTTCTACTATTCCTACTCTGAGTTTCTCCGTTCTTTAACTTTTAACTTTTGGCGGGTTGCATTATACATGTTGTATATGTCATATTTTAAGAAATGTGTTTATTAGAGTTAAAACATCACGCACAGTCCGTCATATCATGGATGCATGCAACGCCTTGTTCTAATATTTTATATAGGGGTCTTAGAGAGGTGATAATTCTTAAGGACATGAAAAGTATTATAACTTAGCCGAAAAGAATAACAGACGCTTCTGCAACGCTGATATATCCCATTATTATATAACCAACCATAGTTGTCCTTCATTCTGGAATTATCTCTGTTGATGAAAATGTAAGTGAACACAAGGCCTCCTACTTATTTACTCCTCTGTATTGCATATATACCACCAGCTACAAGAGAGATGTATTGCTTTATAATAAAGCGGAGTTTTAAACATGTAATAACCTTATATCACATCTAGCCTGGACAACTAAACTTGGGGTTTGTGGTAAGGTAAAGGATGCCGTTGCAGCACTTTGCTTCGTCCTATATTCATTTAGCTAACAAATCGTATAACATTT
This sequence comes from Megalonaias nervosa, assembly GCA_016617855.1. Classification (NCBI taxonomy): domain Eukaryota; kingdom Metazoa; phylum Mollusca; class Bivalvia; order Unionida; family Unionidae; genus Megalonaias; species Megalonaias nervosa. The sequence continues at coordinate 2,033 of JAECUM010064543.1, read as the reverse complement.
CGCAATATAACCGTTCGAATGATGGACAGAATGTTGGTATTAATACATAATTTGAAGAACTAGAAGGAGCAAGACAACATGAAAACATAGCTCTGAATAGTAATAATCCAAGTTCTTGTGGACTATATAAAAATTGGCTAAAAATGTCAATAATCGGAAACATGGCACAGGAAACAATAATGGTACTTGATTCTATTTGTGTAAACTGGAACGATTATTGGCAACTTGAATGTCATTTAGTCCAAGAAACGTTTTTAACAGCAATACCTCCATTAAGGAGCATTAATGCGAGTAAATCGCTACATGTAGCACTATCAGATGTCCAAAAAGCAGAATGTCTTAATTTGGTGTACCTGCCACAGTGAAAGTGGATGACAACATCATCAATCTTCTGGATATTCGGTTGAAAACTATAATAAATAATGCATATCGTAATAACAGAACAAGACGCTTATGATGTAATTAACATCTTACCCACCCACAAAGCGTGTGGTGTCTATCGCATCCATAGTTAAACCAGTCTGTGTCCTTTTGAACATGCCTCTTGCTTACAAAGTGTTACATCGTCATGGAAAACCGCGAAAGTAATGACAATGGTTGAAAAGGGGATGCGCTACTGATCCTTCAAATGCAAGCCTATTTCAGCATTACGTTGTGTGTGGAAAATAATGGAAAGAATTATTGTCAAACATCTTTATAAACAGCTACACTCAAATGACCTTTTTTTTTTCATTATCAGTTCGGTTTTCGTCCCAGCAATTCTACCGTATTTTGGGCTATATGCTATAGCATACATATTGCGCTTGATGACAAGGTGTCATATGTATGGTATACAGCGATGTCTCGAAAGCATTTGATCGGGTTTGCAGAAAGGTTTAATACATAAATTGACTTGATGGGTCACTTACTGATTATTTCTCAGACTACCTACCGAAAAGACTAAAAAGGGCTTATGTAAATAGTGCCGAAATAGCCAGTATGTTACGACTAGCAAACCACATGGCTCTTTTTTAGGGCCCTAATTATGTATTGTGTATATTAACGACATAGGCGATGTCCTGTTGAGTGTGACGAGACACTTTGCCTTAAAATATTCTTTTCCTATTCGATACTTGACATTTTACAATAACCCACTTCGCAAAATGACCCAATTGGCCTAACAACTGAGAAATAATATAATTCTTCTAAGAATCCATCTGACCGACCAATCCAATAGGAAATAACCTCAAACTAGTTCTTAATATTGTTAGGAGGCTTGTCTCTTAAAATAAATAACAGCAAAGAGTGAAAGACAACAAACTCTGTAAAACTTCAAAAACAATTTATTTCCCTAGAGTACAAAGTGAATATGAGAGAAAAAAATACTTACGGTGTTGCGAATTAAATCCCATAATAATCCAAAAATTGCAGACACAAGTCTTATTAATTTAAAGTACTGAATAAAAATCAGTAAAATTCCAGAATAAATCCAAAAGCTGAAAATGATGATGCGTATGTTGTAGCTTGTAGAGTGTTGATGTGCCAGAAGTCTTGTTGTTGAACCACGGTAATATAATTCCAGGTCTGAATACACTATCAATTCTAATGAATGTCTCTATCCAGGAATGTTATCAAAGCACTTTTGTATTTCCAGAGAAAATAATCACTTGATTTCAATAATTTCAACAAAATTGATTCCAGCCCAAAACTATTGGTCACTACATATAATATACAACTTGTAGTCACTAGATGTTAAAGCGCGAATGATAAAATCCTCTCAGTTACAATATATATATAGTTCTCTACTTGACACAATTAGTATTTTCTATAAAAAAACAAAACAACTTTACTTAATGGAAAAAACTTATAGAATGAGCCTGATGTTGACAAAATAAAAATAATTCTCTTTGTACATTCCAAAACCTATTCCCAAATAAACATATTTACTTCTTCCATTAATAATAACACTGATTTTAAGCCTATACAGATATTGAATAATTTAGCTATGTATTAATTGTTTACTACGAACAAATTAGAAAAAGTCAACTTAAATC
>JAECUM010064539.1:0-17398 GCA_016617855.1 Megalonaias nervosa | reverse complement strand
TTTTTTTTCTTTATATAAATCATTCTTTTTTGACTGGATTTGATCTAAATCTGGAAGAAAAAAAGTTGCATTAATGCTAGATATTGCTCTGTTGTGCCTCCGGTATTTTCCAAGCAACAAGGCTGATTTCGGGAAATTATCGCTAAATTTGCCACATCAGATAAAATGTTATACTTGGACATCTTAAACGCACAGACGCGTAAAGGGGGGGGGGGTCCATAGGTGACAAACTAAATGGGTGCCAAGTTTGAGGAGAAATTAGCGGGGGGTGGGGGTGCGCCGGTTGCACGATTTGCCTAGGCACCAGTTGTTATCAGCTATTTTAGAGCCATAACTGTGACCAATCTGATACGCCTACTGAAGCTGGTGATATTTCAAATACTGAATGATCAAACATCCAGAATGAGCAAATAAACTTTAAGAATTTGCCAGCAGAACAGCAGTATGATCACAAACTAAAACGAATTAAAACTGGAAAAGAGGAAAGATAACCAGAATCCAAAACCATTTAAATCTGTAAAAGACTAAGATCTCTTATGAAGACCCCTATCTCCGAGATGTTAAACTCAAAATCTACCAAGATGTTCATTTGGGCTACATCACTTTTACTGCAGCTGGTTACAAGTGAAACTAAAACTATCGGTAAATGGATACAGGAATTGGGAGGAGGGGGTTCAATGACTAAGATTATAACAGTTGGACTCATAGTCCTAATAGTTATGACGTGCGGGTGGGTGGGAGATAGATCTCGCTTATATTGTCATATTGGCTAAACCATAAAGAAAAAAACCTCCAATTAAATATGTGCAATTTCAAAATGTAGGAATTTGCACCACAATTTAATTTGAAATATAACTCTTTATTATATTTCTCCAGTTAGTTATTTTGGTGACTGAATATTAATGCTAGGTTACAAGTTACACATAAGGAATTTCTACTGATATATATATATATATATATATATATATATATATATATATATATATATATATATATATATATATATATATATAGTATGTACGCTGTATCAATGATATTCCACGAGATGTATAAATTTTTCATTAAAAGGAAACGAAGCTTGCTGAGTTTCCTTTTAATGAAACATTTATACAACGAGTGGTATATCATTGATACAGCGTACATACTGTACATATATTTCATTTATATCACATACAAATACATATATTTGCCCTTTGAACGGAGTTCAGATTTACTACAGGCAGCCGTGTATTGACCTAGTGAATGAACTCCTCACATCCCCGAGTGTATCCGCTACAAAATGTAGTTCTATGCTTTTAGTGGCTATTTGCAATCACCTCTGCATATTGATAAGTTGATTGTTTTCTTTTCTTGGTTTCTATTTTGCTCCACATTGATTAAATCAATATAACACACACACTTATGATTTAAACATGAAAGATGGTTTTAATGATAAAAGTAGAGCACTAGCAACACTTGGATAGCTACGCCTTTCACATACCGGCGCATGGAAATTAATGTGGAATAGAAACTAAGCCAACTGACGAACCAACAAGAGGTAATTAAAATATTTTAATATATTTACAGTTGATCTAAGCCATTATTCTGCTTTAGCAACAGTACAATCGACCATAATCTCTCTCTCTCTCTCCCTCTCTCTCTCTCTCTCTCTCTCTCTCTCTCTCTCTCTCTGGTCGGTTTGACTTTAAAACTCTGTCTCTGTCTCTGTCTCTCATCCTTTCGTCGGTTTGACTTAACTTTTACCATCATTCACAAGTCCAGAGACATCGTGGGATGACACAAAATTAAATCCTCTACTTTCGTCAATTCATAGATTTTAGCCCGTATCTTGCTGCTATGGTCGAGAGAGAGAGAGAGAGAGAGAGAGAGAGAGAGAGAGAGAGAGAGAGAGAGAGGCCTTTGGACATTTTCATATTTAAATTATAATAATAAATTTTTTAGAACATTATGGTATGTTTAAGAAAAAAACAAAATCACATAACATTAAATATATCACAGTATGTGTACCACGTAACCGAGGAATTTACTGGTTAGCAACATTGTATCATTGATAAACACTGTAGATAAATCCCAAGGAAAGTGCACACGTATCGTTACGACGAACCGTATTCTTGTAGGTTACTTGGTGTAATGTCTATTTCAAGGTTTTAATCCAGCCCAAATTCCTTTTCTCTCTTATTCCACATTTCTGCGCAGTTTGTCCGTTATGCATGAGAGGGGAGGGGAGGGGAGAACAGAAAGCAGAAAGGATTGTGATGAAAATGTGTACATATTAAATTAATTTAGAAAAGGGGGATAATTAATACTTTTCATCGTTATTTTTCATACGTCACTAGTGACTAATTTGTGGAAATTGATCATTGATCTAGAATCAACTGCAGACGCTTGCGAGAATGTTTATATATGCGTATTATTGCGCCATGGGCGGATCACAATTGGATATACCAGTAGTATTGGTATATCAAACTGCTTTATACCAAGACTTTAAATGCATGTTATTTTTTAATGTATGTGGTATATATATATATATATATATATATATATATATATATATATATATATATATATATATATATATACGTGTGTGTGTGTGTGTGTGTGTGTGTGTGTGTGTGTGTGTGTGTGTGTGTGTGTAATGTTACATCGAGGGGGCTTCTTAAACTAACAAGACAATGTAAAACCCAACAAGCATTCAATTTTCCAGAATATGTATTTATTCCCGTACAAAAAATCAAAGTGAAAAGATTAGAAATAACTTACAGTGCCTGAATTACTAGAATGTTATCGTAAATTGTACTATCAATTTCACATCAATCCAGAAATTATCCAGATGTATTCCGAATGAAGATTCTGATGAGCTAGCACTGCCAAAGAGTCAGAGATCAAAACCCAAACGTTTTACTTCAAGCTAATCCTGTGAAAGTAGAATATCACTAAAATCCTTGAAAGTTTGACATAATCCAACTGAATTAATTAAGTGTTCAAATCCTTGAAAAAAAAATCACATAATCCTCAACGATGTTGTTTGTTTTAGAATAAATATTGTCCATTCTGCAAGTCCAAATCGCGATTTCCTTTCACGGCTCTTGCAAATGCTGCATATGAACTGAAGAATCCTAATGTGGTACTTTAATGATCTTATATAACCTCTATGTAGCACCAAATCAACAAAATCTGAATGACCATAAAGATTTTTCTAAGATATTAAATTGTGAAATACTTAGCAATCATGTTCTGGCCTTCTCAAATTATTAAGCCAATCAACAACTAGGGCGTGCATGATATCTCTACAGATCCAATGCACTCTTAGTTTCACGTGATGTTTTTGTGGCCTCCATTTAAATTAATGCCTGGCGTACTTGACCAGCCACTGAATTTAAAGAATTAAATATAAATTTCACCAACCTATATATATAAGTTGTATTTGTTTGTTTTTCCTCCATGATAAATTTATGTATAAGTGTATTTTAGATTTGACTTTGTCTTAAACAAAGATCAATTTCTATCTGACTAAAACATTGATGCTGTTTTTATTTTGCAAACAGATAAGACATAGTTAATATTTTTCTAGCATAGTGGGTTACCTATTAGGATCAATTTCTTGGTCTAAGTCAATAACATTATGTTTACCATTATATTTATTATAATTTTAGTGACAGCTTTTGTCTTGTTTCCTCTTCATGGATGGAAAATTCCACCAAATAGACATAGTATTTTCAGAAAATACTAATTGTAACCTAGGCCAGGTAGAGGGGTTTCTAACCTTATATACTTTGATCTTTTGTGCGCCAATGGAGTGGTTAGTGGATTGAGGAATGGAACAAAACTTATTGGATATTCGAATATATATATATATATATATATATATATATATATATATATATATATATATATATATATATATATATATATATATACACACATACATTTGTCACAAATGTTACCAAAGTTCTTTAACTAAATATATATATTTGCCATTGTGGATTTCTTTAAAAGACTTAGTGCATTAAAATACTTTCTTTGTCATTCTTTAAATTCATTTCTGTTATGCCACCCAATTTAGAATCGCATACTTTAAGCAGATGCTGCCAACGAATGGAAGAAACAATGATCACTTAAGTTTTCGTTTTTCCTTTTTCTGGACTCTTTTATATTGTTTTGTAAATATATATTGTGCTATATATTTTCGCCGTTATCGAGGGTTGTGGAGTTAATGTCTATCTAACTTTTGCCATTTCTTCAAAGAAGTAAACTAGATGTTTACTTGAATTTAAGTTCATGGCCAGGCACTGTTAACGTGTTAATGTGTTAGTGGTGTTTTCTGTAGGAAATCTATTACGTGACAGGTCAATTGATATTTGCTTATTAACGGGATTTGGTAAATAATTATTAATTCTTGTTTCATTTAAGACTTTGGGATCCTATGATAAGAATTTGCAGTTTTGTTCAGATATAATTTGAGATGAATTATGTATTTAAATTATTCATTCGAATTCCAAAGTGTGCATTACGTTTTGAACATAAACAGTTCTTTGGGATTATTGAGAACTCGTTCAAAGACATTCTGTATTGTATCATTGTGAAGGATCATCAAGATATTCAAGACACTTGGTACATCAGGACATTTAAGACTCTTGATACATCAGGGCATTCATGACTTGGAATTCATTAGGAACAGTCTATCTTTTGGACATTTGATAAGACATTTATTACTCTTTAGAATTTAATTCACAATACTTTAAGCGTCTCTTTAAATTTCACTATGTAACTTAGAAAGTTAAATTGTTTGTTGATTTTACTAAACATTTTGGTTTCGGTTATTTCTGTCATATAGATTAAGACATCGAGTTGTGTCAATATTCATGGAGACACTAGTTGTGAAAAAGTGTATTTTATTGGAGACTTCTCTGCGGATTAAAATGAAAAAAAATTCTGAATTACATCTGATGTATTCTTTCAAAAGTCCTATTTTTTACTTCAACTACATCATACAGATTTTCAATAGTCAAAACTGCATATCATTTACGATTCTACAATTTCTAAGATCTTAACTAGTCATTTAAAATGTGAAAATTTCAAAATGCCGCATTTATTTCCCACTACTTCTGGATATTTTGGAAAACTCCTTTATTTTTAGACATTTATTTAGACAAAAAGCATCCATATTTCTCACTGGAATTACGGTTCTGGGCTTGTATGCATGTACAAATTGCTTTACATCTTCAAATAGAGCGTATTACGCGCCTAATGATGATCATGTACAGGCACTATATACCATAGAACTCGTACGGGAAAGAGAGTACCAAGGAGCATGTGCTATTACATCGCTTACAAGCGCCAAAACTTTCAGGCAAAACGTTGTGGATTCTCATCTGAAATAAAAAGGGTAAATAATTTAAATCATACATATATATGTAAGTTTATGATGGTCCAATACCTGAACTTCAAAGTAATTAGTTTCTTAGTCACAAAAATCCATATATGTTTAAACCTATTAAACTTTGCTGTGAGAAATGATTAAATCAGTTGCACTTACATCTGCATCAAGACTGAGGGCTGATATATATATTTGACACTAAATCCTTCCACTAATTTCATAAACATCTACTAAAAATGTGAGTTTCTATTCCTTGAAATATCGTGCATGGTGTAAGGGAGAGAACTGAATGCAATAACTAAAGCGTAATACTGTACTATTATTTCCTCGCCCATGCTGTCCATGTAATATAGATTATTTTATGGAAATATGGATTAACTTGTACGCAATGAAATTATCAAAAACTAAAATATTGATAAAGGGAGAACCTAACATTTAGGCTTCTTATATGCAACAGAGAGCTTGAGAATGATTTATATTTTGTTCTCATAGATGTGAAGGCTCCCCTGTATCAGATTATAAAGTTCAAGTTCACCGAAATTATGTGAAATTGTAGCCTTCCATGAACTTGGATTATGGCCCCAGCTGTTCTGGATTTGTACCCCCAAAGTTTGGATAATAGTGTGTGTGCATGTAAGTAAAGAATGTACAACACATGACCAATGTGGTTACCGCTCAGAAATGAGGAAATTCCAAAAACAACAGATGGACAGAATAGAATAACTGAAAGTCAAATGAGCTTATATAAATGTGAATGGAAAATTCACTTGTCTGATGATATTTCTGCTACTTCTGAAAAACGAAATGCAAAAAGAACGTGTCTTTTTAAATTGCATGAAGAATTTCTACATAAGAAAGTGTAAAAAAAGAGACAATTGTTGCATGGAAAGTAAAGCAGAAACGAAGTCTACATCCATAATAAATCACCTACATTTATGCGTACCAACATATAAAGTATGATAGAAAGTGAATAACTGAATCACCTTCCTTGATACCTATAGTGTTCTCTATCCTGGTTATGGCATGTTTTATCAAGAACTAGATAAATACTGTTTGTATGGGATTATCATAATATGCAGGAGATAAAGTTAATATTTGGCCCAAATCATCCACATTGCGTTTACATAGCTTCTTTTGATTCATGCATGCTAATTTATGCTAATCTTTGATCTGATCCCCCTCATATGAGGCCATTAGGTCAAATGGGACAAACCAGGAAGAGCCAAGTCTAGATTGACTATTTCCTTAAAAAGATTCCCTTCACTTAAGGATCTTGTAACTTTATCATGCATTATGTAATAAACGTCTAAGGTTATTTCTTGTAACGCAGGAGTTTTAATCTTACAATCTTAAAATAAATTGTCCAAATGAGCCAGTAAGTAAATATAAAATCGTTTGGAAACGTGGAGAAAACTAACTCAAAATATGGGCTTTTGAAAACCTCAAAACCTTTGTACATTGTGCAGCAAACAGGTTAATAATCACTAAGCATGCGTGTACTGAGGACTGACTGGAGTACACACGCACGAGACTGCCCAGCATTTGGAAAGAAATGCAAGAAATGTAGTAAGTTGAACCCCTTTGCTGTACTTTGAAAATCTGAAAGTTGTAGAGGGCCACAAAACACTTCGAGTAGGGATGCAAATCGAGCCAAAAACCAGGTGAAAAAGTCACTGAATTTGAGAAACAAAGTTCAGCAAATTATGATGATGAGATTTTCGAACAAAGTGTAAAGCACATACAACACCAAGTGTGAAACATCTAGAAAATGGAGACAGCGTTGATGTTAGGTTCAACCATATAATGAATCAAATGTGAACGTCATTACAAACTTCAATTCAAAGCATTCGTACCGAGATTAAGCAACAAATCGAAGCTGAAGCCCAGCAATATCAAACAAAGCACAATTCTTTGTGAACTCGAGTAAAAGGTGAATTTGATTCAGTCACTAGAAACAATAATAAAAACTGCACCTGTATAACAAATCATGAAGGCAAGGTTCATCGTTGTAAGAGTTATAATTGATTTCCCTCCACTTAAAAGCAAGAAATATTGTCAGTACCAGGCATGCTACCAAACAAACCATATGGAACCCTTCGTGAAATCAACAATATTGATCATAAGAACAGTAATAGAAGAAAAGATCAAGTCCACGATATCACAAACAAGTTTATGCAAGTTTTCACTGTCATTGGCAGGATAAGAGATGTCAGAAATGACAAGCAGATTATTTGTAAATATCAGCATAATTGTAATACATCAAGGAACCGAGATCAATTGCTTATTACTGGCATAACCCATCAAAGATATGACATACAAAACGACATCTATGAACCAGTACCTGAGGGTTCACCACTAGCATTTCAGTCTGCACAAAGATACAGCAAGCAACCAAAAGAAAGTATTGGACCACAAATGACCAGAGTCAGCGTGGATCTGCAGAATACAAATAAATATATTGAAAGAAGCAGAATCAAACAGACAACAGTAGTTGAGGACTTCTTGTACAATTTCTGTGACTGCAAAGTGCTCCCCAAAGTCATGAAGCCATACCAGACTCAACATCTTGAGGAACTCTTATTTTTAAGCATGCTATTGGCCACCATGAGATCAAACTGTTTATGGCAAAACTGTCCGAAGATCTCTTTGATAAAACAAAGTATAGGATATTTGGAGATATTCTAAACTGCCAGAATCAGCGGGAAGACAAATTCATGATCAGCCTTATAAGTCATCTTCAATCTCGAAAACTGTCATTTTGGAGTGAATGAAACTGATTTTTATGGCTACTTTTTCACAGATAATGGACTTAAATCAGCACCAGAAAATGTATGTGCACACAAAAATCAAAGGCGAAAGAATTGGCAAATGTTGTCCGTAGTTTATATGCCATGACTGAATACTTATTCAAATTTAGCTCTATGTATGCACAACTCACAGTTTCTCTTTTGGATTATTTCAGGAAACTGAGAAAGAACCTTATACTCCAGTTTGTATATTTCATGAGTAGAAACATGACATTCAAAGAATAGAGATACAGCCAAACAGCAAAAGATGCAAGAGGAATAAGATGGGCTAAGAACTTAATCAGCATCTGCTTCATAGTTGCACCACATGCAAAAAAAATATCCCCAAACAAAACGGATGAAAAGAATAGAACAATATAAACAAAAGTTCAAACACGATCCAGAAAAGAAATATGCAAAAGAAGAAATTATGTATTACGTAAACAGTAAACACAAATAAAAGAAATGCACATGAACAGGAATTCTATATTATATCCAGAATTAATAAAACCACATACGCAGCCACAAAATTTACAGCTGGAGTGGAAGGTGTATTAGAGTGCAGCTTAATTAGACTTGGTAATGTAGTTGTGCAAAATTAAAAGGAAGAGCAAAAAGGCACGAAATTGCAGAGACAGACCAAAACAATTGGTGAGAGAAATTATATTCAGTGGCTTGTCCCGAGATGGATCCTAAAGGGATCCAACCAAACAGGAGGAAAACTACTTCAGAAGCACTGGCCCGAAAACAATGGATAGACACAAAATAATTGCAATGAAAGAATCATCAAGAACCACCCCTGCACCTCAACAGGAGCGTCGCAGAGCTTATTTCTGAGAAATTTTGTTAAAAAGTGAAATTAGTGAATCAAAAGGGCTAATCATGACTGAATCATATTGGTGTGTGTGTGTGTGTGTGTGTGTGCGTGTGCGTGATATAGGTACACACGGTGTGTGTAACATTTTCAGTAATCCGCTTCAACAGTGTTCCTCTCTTTAACCCTGGCCATATACATGACTTCATATACCTAAAGTTGGTTTTTGAATTTTTGCACACGGGAAGAGTCATAATGCATTAGACCTTAATTATATATCACAAGTGATAGTCGTCATCATTTTCTTTATCTTAATATTTCTTATATGTACAACAATCATCAGGATCATCAATTATTTTCTGTTAGAAACTTATATTGTTACGTACAAATGTAACAGAAGAAAAGAGTGAAGTCAACAAGCTTTGTATATTTTAACAAAATAATTTATTTCCCTAGAAAACAATGTAAAAATTGTTAAATAGGACTTACGGTTTGTGAATATAATCTAAAATATAATCCTAAGAATGAAAAACACAAGTCCTATTACTAAATAGTTCTATTAGAATCCAAGTTCGAATCTCGACGACACACAAATATGGAAGGCGATGACGTCAGATGTGGTCCAATGTACGAATATCAACAATTCCTCAATTGAATCACAGTTTTTGTTTCCGAATAATTCCAGAATAAATTTCCGTGAATATCTTTCAGAATTTTTTATAAAAAAAGTCAACTTGTTGAGTTTCCAGGAGAATAAATTATTAAATCCAAAATCAGATGAAAAACAAACAATCTGGCAACAAATAAAAATAACACCTTGTTCCTTCAAGATGTTAAAACGACTCTGCCAGAAGAATATTAAGAATGCGTATTTAAACCCCAAAAGCATCATTTCAAGTCTCGCGAGATGGGTCATGTGGTCTCTTCCTACAAGAAATCCATCATGTACGCCAGTGTAACCCCACTTAAAAACCAATTATAAATAAACGTTGTTTACACATGGTGATCACGCAAGGAAAGTATGGCCCTGATACTGACCAATCATTTTAACTGCCTGTTTACATTCTTGCCAGCCCAAGACGAACTAGGTCAACTAAAAATAATTCTCATGTAACACTTCTACGTCTTAAACAAACAACATTTGCTAAAAGAAAATATCGAAGAATTTTGAATCCTTTCAATAATCATCACAATAAAATGTAATGAAACAAAAATAAAATAAAAAAGAATTTTAATACTAACACACAAGCAATTTAATTACATATACGTAACAATATAAACTCTTTTCTGAGTGATACGATGACAAGAATACTTCTCATATATGTAAATGTGTCTCAGATACTGTCGTTTGCTAATATGGAATCTGTATTCATTGTATATAATGTTTCAGTTATTATTTGTCACATAAACTAGTGAAACCTATATGATATCATTTACATTTTATAACAAATAAAATATATCAGAAGATCTTCTAATCATGCCTTTCATTAATTAATATATAGGTGCAGTTTTCATTATTGTTATTGTTATTATTATTTATAAATTAATTAAGAAATTCAAACGTTTTCAATTATTCTCATCAATTTCAATATGTACTACGCTGTCCATATCTTTTACAAATACACATGGTATGTCCCATTACTATCATCATCATCATCATTAGTATTATTTGTATTTTTATTTTAGTAATGACGTTGATAAGGACGATAGTGATAGAACATTATTATTATTATTATTATTATTAGTAGTAGTAGTAGTAGTAATAGTAGTAGTATCATTATTATTAAGAAACATTTCTTTTTAGAGTGTTCTTCATCCATTTATTTACCGTTGACCTGTTCTTCAAATGTTGGTTCTATGTTCCATCACTTTCATGATCATCATGAGCATCATTATCATCATCATCATCATCATCATCATCATCATTTGCATTATCAGATAAACTGGAGAGACAGCGAATGTAAATAATTAGTTTGAAATGTTAAATTAATCTTTAGAAATTGGTAGAAATTAATGCTGAAAATATATGGGATATCCAAAATGTCTTAAATTAATGGGTGAAACAAGATCTCTGACAACATTTGGTAGAATCACAGTTGTAAACACTTTAGCATTACATGTAACTAAACTAAATTATATTATTATAGCCTTACCCTAGTTGTTGAAGAACACTTTTTTTTTAAAACTAACGATGTTTAATATGAAGGACTTTAATTGACAATTCAAGAACAACACTGTTAATTATGGTTTGCAGGGGGCGGGGACGCATCAAATATCACTTGCATTACAAAACGTACAATAGCATACAGATAATGGAAATGTTTAAAGGATTACCTAAAAGCAAAACAAGTTTCAGATGGCTAAGTTGAATATTTGCCAACGCAATGGCGCCTAATATTTTCATGCAGATGTAATTTATGCACGGATAAATTTTGTCTTGATATAAATACTGATTATTTTAACAGAACCATATTGCACAATGATCATATTTAAGTAGGAAGACAACGTGTTTTCATTTTCTTTTAAAAAGGAGTGCTTTAAAGATGGAATTAGGACAAATAATGATATAGTAACTACTGGCGGAGCTTGGCTCAGTCTGAAACAGTTTTAACATTTATTTTCTCAATTAAAGTAAATCGTCTAGAATATCAACGAACAGGAGCTTCGATTTAAACAGAAAAATGAATGGAGCCGTGTATCTGGCCTAAATTAATTTCATTTCAGCGAATAAAAGGAGCTGTACAAATACGTACAAGAAATTGACAAAGAAACAGGGAAATTCCTATTTTACGATACAAGTGGCACAATGAATTTGGTCGAATATAAGATGTTGATTTGCAGAAACATTTCTTTTTACAAATTGATTAACAGTGTCCACAAAACAGCGTTGTCGGATAAATATTTGACATCAACTTATTGTTGTGTAGGCTTAATCTAATTAGCTTTAAATTATCAATTGACACTAAACGTAATCAGACATTCCACATTGGACTAAAACTGAGAAAAAAGAAAACAGATGGTTTATGTTGTATGTTCACTATCGGTTACGTTCCATGGGGAAAATACCTTCAGGGAAGTCTTACCTAGTCTTCACAATTGTACTGATGTCTTGTAATGGATAAACAATATTGATCGCTTTCTGGAGTAATTTTTCAATACCAAAAAGCATTACATGGTGGCAGCGGTAAAAACACAAGACTGAAATTATCAGAGTTGAAAATGACGTCATTTCAATTTTCAAATCCGGACAAATTTGACTTTCTGAGACCTGATGCTTGGGAAAAGTGGTTTCGCCTGGGCTTATTGAAAAAGTGGAATAAATTCAAGTGAATACCTATATTTACTCCATCGGAAGTGAGGCTGATGATATTTTGTCTTCGTTCAACCTGAGACAGGAAGAAAAAAAGAAGTGGAAGCCCGTGACAGATAGAGTCATGTCAAAGAGGAATGTAATTTCGGAAAGAGCAACAATTAATCAGAAACAAACAGGAACAGGGAGAAATAGAGAACAGTATTTTTACAGTTCATGTGTTAGCATTATAATTGTACGTTCGGACCACTACGTGATGAAATGATCAGAGATCTAACTGAATTTGAACTGCGAGATCCAAAACTGTCGGAAAAATTGCAGGTAAATGCAAATCTAACTTTAGATTCTGCCATTGGTCAAGATCGACAAAATTAGGCTCTAAGAAAAAGTAACAATCAATTGTAAGAGCAACTGGAGAATGAATGGCTAAAATGGATGCAGTAAATCGTCTTCACTGAAATACTGGAAGCAGAAACATAAAATCCCAAAATTTCAACCGAACAATGTAAGAAGATAAAAGATGCATGAGATGAAGAAATAAAATAGATCCTTCTCGGCCCCAGTATCCAGCATAAGAAATAAAATGCCACAATTGTAAGAAAAGAGGACAATAAGTAAAATGCTCTCTGTCAAAATCAGTAGTTCTAGCAATGGAATCGAGATTGGAACTTGGATCTCAAGGGACTATCAGCACAAAGAGGGTGTGCCATGGATAACGCGTGTCAGATTGAACAACGCTTCACTTTCATTTAAAAGTGATACTAGAGATGATGCGAATGTAAGTTCTGAGAGGGATTACGAAACATTGGAGACTAAAATCTATCAAAGTCTGATATAATATTGTATTGTTCTGGAAATTCTAAACTTACTGTGCTGAAAAAACTTACATGTGAACTGAAATCGAACAATGCAGTCGGTGTACAAGATATATTTGTTGGCATGTTGTTGACAAATATGGCTGCCGACCTGATCATGAAAAAAATCAAAGCTATAACTAAAATGGAAACTCCAAAAAGTGTAACAGATATACGCCTATTTATCGGTATGGCAAATCAACTTGGCAAATTTCGTCTAAATGTGGCGAAAAATTCAAAACCATTCCGTGAGCCTTTGCAAAAGTACAAACTTGTTTGTAGACTTGAGCTCAAGATCAAGAACAAACTTTTACAGATATCTTGCAAGAAATGACAT
Source organism: Megalonaias nervosa (assembly GCA_016617855.1). NCBI lineage: Eukaryota > Metazoa > Mollusca > Bivalvia > Unionida > Unionidae > Megalonaias > Megalonaias nervosa. The sequence goes on along the minus strand of JAECUM010064539.1, from coordinate 3,920 downwards.
CTTCACCAAATTTTGAAGATTATTATCCAAAAAGATAAATAGTTGTATCTGCATATGCATCTTTATTTGGACTAGATGTTGTGCTAAGGCAGAAGCGCGGTAGCACTCTGAGACCGGTGGCTACATTATTCCTCTTTTCATTGGGAATTTTCAAAGAATCCAGGGCTTTATGACATACACGTAAGATTTGCGCATTACGTACACCGACTTAGTTTTGTAGACCTAACGTGGCCAAGAATATGTAAAATTTGATTTTTGGCGTGTCCATTCTCTTTGTTTGACTTATATAAGACTATTGATATTTGTGAGACCTTTAGTTTTAAAATTTTCAAGATCTTCTAATGGATGCATCTTTGTCAGTTATGCAATCGCTAATCAAACCAAAATGTAATCAACAATTATTTACTTCGGCTCTACAAATCTTTGCTAGTCTCCATCAGCCATTGTAAAATTTAATTATCGTGCAGAAAACAAATTCAATAACCCACCTTTGTTATGAGGATGTAGTCCTCATGAATATATATCCCTTTAACAACGTCTATAATCTCATTTATAACAGTAGGTATACGTGATGTGAAAACCCGAATGTCATGGGGTAAATGTAAAACTTATTCTAAGCCAGTACGAAGTGAAATGTATGTCAACGTGAACTTCTTTTATTGCAAGTGTTTGGTATTAATAGGGATTTGTGTTGCAAAAATAATGTACATCAAAATATTTTCAGGACACTTACAGGTAACTTATCATGTAAACATTTCCATCATTTATTCAAGAAAGTATTGTGGAAAATACCATATTAGTACAATACTGCTGAAATAACTTACAGCGTTAAATTTGAAAAGAACGTGGTCTTGGAAATCACGGTGTTTACGTAACTAGCTTAGCATATAGATTTAACAAGAATGAATGACGATCTAATGTACAACTCCCAGTCAGATGTGCACACTGCTGATTGAAACTTCAGCGGTATCTTAACGTTTAATCTAACATAATGTAAGAATATTGTAAATATGTTTACATGATCAAGATGATGGATGCATTTGAAAATAAAGATCTGTTTTTCTTGTCCAATTTTAATACAACTTAGTCAATATGCTTTTGTCATTAAGAATTTGGTTTCACGGAATTATATGTATTTAAAGGAGATCAGAAATAAAGCTTTTCTTTTTATGTATGTAATTTTCTACAAATTTTAATCCGACTGTAATGTTTATAAATTACATATAGTAGGCGGGTAATGATTATATTGCGCGGAAGATACCACGATTCAGTAAATTGCCGAGTTTTTCCGAGTTTTGATGAGACGACAGATCACGTGGTCCCGTGACGCAATACTAACCAGTCCTCGATTAGAAACAGAAACATGGCGAACGAGACAGACAGGAGGAGACCAGATTTGGGTTTCACATTAAAAAGTTGAATCTGTTTCCGAGAGATGCTCATAACTATATCTGTTGAACTGTGTGTTAAGAATTTAAAAAAGCAATGTAATTTTAAAATAAATACTTATACATTGTGTGCTGTGCAAAAATGTGATAATGAAGTCATGGTGCCCAATGTAAAAGTTAAAAATTTACTACAATGCAATAAATTCATTTAAGAAGGATGAGATTCAATTGTATTATGTGCAAATGACATATTCATTACCTATCCCCAACACACCACCTAAGGAATAATATTTTGAAAATATACACCCAACACTGAAACATTGAGAGATAATACTGAATTCTGGGTGAAGAGACTAGAATGGGTACCAACTTGTGTGTGAAACAATATCCATTACCGGGGAGGTGTAAAAGGCATTGAGAACAGATTTCATCGGTTGTAACTTAAGCATTAGTTTTTCCATTAAAACCCCACAAATAAATCTGCAAAGCAGAAATCATAAGTAATTAATTTAAACATCAAGAAGCTTCCTTCTTATAGTTCAATTACAGTGTATTTTACATGCAGGCTACAGTTAGCATATTGACAAATCTGATAATATATACATGTCTGGTATAACAGTTTATGTACTGTACTGGTCAGTACTCAAAGAAAATTTTTTTAAGGCACAGGCCCCGGGCTGGTGACTTGAATGAACTCACAAGCCCTGAATGAAATTCCACAAGACCGGACAGTTCATACCTGTCAATTCTAAAGCTGGGAGAAAAACCTCCCGATTTATGGGATATTTCCACACCTACCTCCCGATCTAGTAATATATCACGATTTTTCGCAAAAACTCCCGATTATTACATTATGTCAGTCAATTTCATTTCTTAGAAAAAAAAAAACAACACCAAACCATACATAAATAGCTATAACATATGCAATCCACAGATGCCATATTCTATTGTATCACTTGTGAATATTGTAGTGATGAAATCAGTGCTGGATTTAGGCATAAGCTAAACAAGCTACAGCTTAGGGCCTCACAGTCTGAAGGCGTCTCTCAAATTTATTTTATGCCAAATAGGGCCTCTACAGCTTCTCATAGCTTCTGGCCTTGCTATGTCTAAATCCAGCACTGGACGAAATAATATCACACGACAGTTCTTTTCTTCAATAAACAGAATGTTAAGATTAAACATTATTCACGTAAATTTCAGATTTTTTTTTAAAACCACTACAACAGTACTATAGTAAAAAAAAATTTAAAAATTAAATTGTCACCAGTTAGCTTTAATCCCATGAATATTCACTGTGAATGCCGTATAATTTTCTCTGCAAACAACATTGCATCTCCATTTCTGCCAAAGAAACTCTGCCAGTTAACACCTGACAGTCCTCTACCATATATGTAAAGTTTAATTACCATGATTAAATTAAAAGGAATAAAACAAAATGTACCATGCAGTATATGTGCCCCAAAAAACTAATTCCGAATAAATATTTTCATTCAGTAAACAGTGTTACATACCTTAAGATTTAAACCTAGGGAAATAAGGTGGGACATAAAACAAGGGAAAAAGAGTTGCCACATGTACGGTAACTTGTGACTGCAGATTTGAACTGTCAAAATGAAGTCCTATAGGCGTCGTAAGTTACAACAAAATAGGGAATCGTTTATTTGCCAATCAGTTGCTGGTGCTTACATACACACACTGTCGAACATGGTACGAACGGCAGTCCTTTTCACAAGATAAATACAAGGATAAGGATTAACTGTTAATTAGTCACACTGGCTTTATTGCTTGTGTACTTAAGTAAAAACTTTAGCTATTTTGCAGTTTAGCCACAGCTGACCAGAACATGAAAAAAGGGGCTTGTCCTGGGGGATTATAAGGAGTATCACAGGGAGAAATGGCGCGTCCCTTGAGCGCTCGCACATTAGGAAAATGGGTGGGGGGTGAGGTCAGCAGTCGCCACCCCCACCCTCAATTTCTATTGTCAGCCAGTTAATGTGAAACTTTGATTTTATACCTGACCCCTTTTCTTTTAATCGCTGCTATTTAAACTGCCCAAGGGATAGGTTTTTTTTTAATCAGTTCCAATCACTACAGATTACCGTTTATACATACTACATGTAACCAGCATAGACTGAAAGAGTTATTGTTTTGTTGTTTTTTTTAAAAATAAATTTTAAAATTTTTTAAAATTACTGAAAATTGTGTTTTCTCGAAACACGACCGTGTCAGTGGTTTAGAATCTTATTTTTAGCAAAGCTTCCATTTCATTAAAATCAGACCTCAATTTCACCTAGGACAGCGGTGATTTGATTTAGATTGTGCCGTGTTATGGTATGTATGTCAACATCCTGAAAATACATTTACTCATTTCCTCAGGCAAACAATTATTTTTTTTTCGATAAGCCCGACGGGCACCTCACTTTGAATACAGGATGAGCCCGAACTAAAATTAGAGGGACCCCGGGTGTCGGGCTATCGAATTTTGTTTTTAGCACTGCTGGTGTAGATAAAAGATCTGTGAATTGATTG
>JAECUM010064536.1:0-14670 GCA_016617855.1 Megalonaias nervosa | reverse complement strand
ATATATATATATATATATATATATATATATATATATATATATATATATATATATATATACTGATGCGAATACTACTTTGAAAGAATTTATGGAGATTTCTAATCGTGGCATTATTCTCTCATATCAGTGAAGTGTGCGTAACGTTATAGAAAAGATTAAATCGCTATTTCGCTTAAGGGCATAACATAGATTTGTCAAAGAGGACCAAAAACTATTTTATGTGACTTTTCGAATATATATCATGATCATATTGATAACTTAATCAGCATAAGACTTATCTTGGAGCAGCAACGATGTAAACTTGGCCAACGCTATCAGAACCAAACTGAAAAGCCATTATTTGATATTCGCTAGGAAAACATGAGGTCGCTGATATTGACTGTACCACCCGAAACAAATTAATACCGCAATGATCATGATGATGACTTTAATACAACTAGCGAACATAGTTTCCTCAAGAATAAATTAGAGAGATTCTTTTAGTATTAATATAACTACGACATACAAATTAACCGACTGTGAAAAGAATTACTAAAATTATTCAACGAGCTGAAAAGTAAGACAACTTGCCCTATATAATAAATGTAATCACAAAATACACAGCATTGATTGTATGTGTAAGCGGCACAAAACGTTTGAGATCATTGAATATCTAAGCAGAAGTGTTGAAGTTGGTGCAAAATCATTGATAATAGAAATTGTAATTCAGGCTGATTTCAACTTGGCGAAAATTATATCTGTAAAGTTAAAAATTACATTCTTAAGAGAAGAAAAGGGTCGTACAGTTGATAGCTCTAAAGATTAGTACTATCGTCAGGATTATGAAACGTATACTTCTATGCCACATGATATACAGGATACGTGATCGTATACGTGCTCGAACATGCCTTAAATGCGGCATGGGAATCAAATCACGTAATCAGGTTTGCCAACCACGCGGATCTGTTCGTATTATCGTGCGGGTTGGCGAAGATTGCTAACGCAACAAATATAGAACCGGTTGATGTCGAAAAACCTGATGAGGAAACACGGAAAAGGTCAACAAGGTCGAAGATATAATAATCAGGATTGAAGCGATTGCAGTTTCTAATCCTGGTTAAGTAAACATACTTATAAAAATTATTGACGGAATTTGCAATTAGAGAAAGATTTTCCTTTACATACCAGTGTTTCCGACTGCAATTCAACAAAGGTAACTTGCGCGTGAGCATATGATATGAATACCAAGCGGTACGAGAAAAGCTGACATGCCTGCGTTATTGGGACCACAATTGGTTTTCCGGAATCAACCACAACTGGTTGAACCGGATCAGCTAACAACAACATAACAGCAACTGATACATGTCGCTTGTGATAGTAATATACAAATACCAAGAAGCACGAGAAAAGCTGACATACTTACATTGTTAGGTATTATAGCCGAACCGCGGTAAACTGAGACAGATTCGTAAAACTGGAGCACGATTAAGTATTCAATTTGCTACACGAGCTCGGTGAGCCAAAATTGCATGCGTGGTCGAGGATGAACAAGACCGCCGCAAATGCACAGCAATTACAAGTACCCGAGTTTAAGGTGGTGAAATACAAAATCTCCTGGCAATCACCCACACACATACAAACCAGGCAAAGATGCTAGACAACTTCTATCAAATGATTCCTGGAATTGTATGAGTGCTGCCACTCAAGCACGGTGACATGTTCAGTTCGTACGTTAATCATTAGCCCAGCTGGATCAGGAAAACCTCAACTGTTGTTGAATCTGATAATGAGATGGTTAACGTGTGATCACATGTATGTGATTGAGCCGTCAGCAAACGATCAAACGTGTTATGACGATGTTCTCAAATAGTTTTCAATAGCGCATGAAACATCACCAAGAAGTAAATGGTTTACTGTTGATTTCTTTTCCAAAATCGATGAAGCCCCTGCCATTGATGATTTAGACTGAAGTGCAAAAAATATTGTTGTGTATGACAATGCGTTGTTTGAACACCTAATCAGTCCCGTGAGAATATATTGCAGAGGTCGACACAAGAATACTCTCGTGATCTATTTGACTATACGATACACACACATGCCTAACTTAATCTGAGACAACCGTATAATGTTAATGATATTTCGTTGCACTGATACGCAGGGTCTCGCAATTATTCATTCATCATACTGCGCTGCAGACGTTTCGTGGGATGAAATTCGTAATATGTTTGCAGATGTCGCGCAGGATCCCTATAATTTTTTTCACTGTTGACTTTAATTCCGGACCATGGAAGAAGGATCCCACTGGTTTGGACACAGCAATTTAACAACCATGATAAGCATAAAAGTATCAAATGAAAAAGATTTGCTTTCAGTCAGATGTACAAGAAGACTATAGCAAACTACACTGTAAATCTGCTCAGGAATACTGGAAACTCATTCGTAATTGTATTGCCCGCCGCAAGAGTGTCAAACAGATGCTACAATCGCAACAAGCGTCACGAAAAGATCTCGTAAAGTTATTTGAACATATGTTTGCACCACCACTGATGAAAACAACAAAACCGATTGCCGACACGAGCGTGATCATATAGGAGCAAACAATGAAAGTTGCAGAAACCACTGCCGAGATGACGGGAACACAATAACAACCTGGCCTGATCAGGTGTGCACCAATTAGTACAAATGCAAATGCAAAACAAAGCAAAAAAACAACAACAATGCAAGAGGTTGTTGGAGAGGCACTTATGAATCTTCCACAACAAAAACCTCCCGATTACAATTAAGTTAAAAGAGCCAAACGATATGAAATTGAAAGAACCAGAAAAGAAGAAAATATTTAAAAATCCTACATGGTTTGCCTATTTAATGCCTAATGCAAAAGCATCCAACCGAGCTTATGCTGTGGCATTGCATTTGCATTGAAAAGAACTGGCCTGCATGGATATATAACGAATGGATTGGACGAAGAAGATTAATCAGTGGCAATATTATGTGGCCTGAGTTTGAAACGCTTGTTAACTTCTATAAAACCATTGGTGAAGAAAAGGCAACACCAGATGTAACTAATTTGCTAAAGAATTTTACATCGGCTTTAAACCAAATCTAGAAGGTGGGGCCTAAACAAGTAAATGTGCCACCGAGGAAGAAACATATTTATCCCCATCAAAGGAGACACCACCAATGTACAATCTGCAAGCATCAACACCCCTCAAGTGAAATTGAATCTGAAACTGCAAAAAGAACTAAAAAAGGAGAAAGACCTTTGTGGACTACGTAACCCTAACGACCTTGCCGTTCAGTTGGAAATAATCTTGGAGTCAGTTCGAGCCGGTAAAAGCCCACCATAAATTGTGTATGGGGTTGCATTGATTTGTCAGAGGTTGCTCACCAATAATATCATAGTCCATACATAAACATGTTGAAGAGATCGATGAATATGATGAACACACCAATGATGGGTTTTAATGCACTTCCTGTCGAAACACGTCACGTTTCACATGAAGTAAATGCGGCAATATTACGTGTCGATACATATACAACTCTAAGCGTTACCTCGATGTTTACAATCTCATTAACAAAACCAGAATTTAATGTGTTATTTTGTACACCAATTTCCGCGAGGGAATGTCGCACATTCGAGATTCCATTGACGGCATTGCTAATTTATTACAGCTGGCATAATATCCGATCACTGCCGTTTGGAGGTCTTTTTACAAATAAATTATTTGTGTTTTCGGCAGACAGTCGTGCTGTCTGGAACAGTATTGAATTTGCCCTGTGATTGTACTACGGGGCATCTACCAATGAAGAGATTAGACGAAGAGTCACATTGATGACAGGAAACATTTTCATACGAGGACATGAAATCACACTATGTTTCGTCATTTCAATCGAATCTGCACCGTATGCTGTGGATATCACACGGTCGTCAAAAAGAACAATTCTTGGTTGGCCTGAAAACATTCCCGATGACAAACGCCTTTTACCCATATTTTATCATATTGCGCCTGACATTGTCATGATTATCTCCATGATTCACATTAATTTAACATGTGATGACATCAGTGGCAGTTATGAAAGTGGATTTTCTGAACATGTAGTTGCTCAAGATTATATACTGTTTGGGTTTTCACCTATTGTGGAATCATATTATTTTATTTCGCGTCGCCTGTGTATCTTTCCTGTGATAATAATCGTTTTTCATATATTAGTTTTACTCTTGTTGATCAAGACGAGCTTTGTAAGTAATTTTTTATTCTCAAGTATATCTATAACGCAGAGGAACAGTACTAATTTTTGCAACATCGCAACTCCAATCTAAATAAAAAATATGACATTAAGCACGTCACATTCAAAACAATGAGGGTACACTGAGGTGAAAGGAACATAACACCTGTTAAACAAGTATCATGCATTTTCCCTTGCAAATCTTTATTTATTTATTTATTTATTTATTTATTTTTAATCAGTCAGTAAGCTAACTAAGGAATAATAGCACATTCGATCATTGCTGTCACTGGTAAAGGTGTGAGGTATCAGGCAATTTACAGGCAAAGTGGGTGCTCGTTGTCAGATAGTCATGACTCAAGTCTTTCACCTAATTGACTGCCACTATGCATCACATAAAAAATCAATTAATATGCGTGGAACGTGTTCTTTATTAAACCCAAGACCATATTTCAAGTTTGTTTAAAACCAGATTGAAAGAAATTGCATTTCCAGAGTAGTGACAAGCTTAGCGAATGAAAAGCAAGATTGGTCACCTCATCATTATGCGCAGATCTCGCACATGACTAAAAGTATCCATGAGCTAGATGATAAAAGCACAAGTTCCAAGGTTGATGAAAATCAAATCAGCAATATGGCTTCCAGAGTGGTAACAAACTCAGTCAATAAGTGGCAAAATCACCTAGTTAATATGTGTGTTTCTGTGTCATAACCACACGTCCGATATCTTAATGATATAACGTTTGATCACAGTATGATCTAAAATATGGCATCCAACTGGAAATAATGTTAGCCAATCAGATTCAATATTACCCCATTAGAACGTATGTATCAGCTCATTATCGAGCTCTTGCAAGAATTTAATGATACAAGCCAATATTTTAGTTTTGAACAATATCGTCTCAGAAATAAGGACTCCAGAGTGGTATCAAGCAATTATTGAGGACAGAAACAGATGCATGGGTTTCACTGTCAGGTGGGCTAAATATTAAAACTAATTCAACTGAGGTAGGTGTCAGCATAAAACACGCTGATTTTATTATATGTGCTACGCTAGCCAATAACTCCGCTCTGGTGGTGAATCAGTTAGTGCCACGCCTTACGATGTAAGAATTGCGCAATACGATTTATATTAAACTGAAAAGAATTATCCTGCTAATAATTCGCTATTGGTCCCGAGAAAACGTATCTTTCGCTGTACTTCGTCATTTCAGCAATATGATCGAAAAATATATACATTGATAAAATATTCGAAATATAATTTTGTGTCTGTTAAGCGCCGAAAATAAGAATGCAATATGATCATGTCACAAGGTCTTAAATTTAAATTATAGTTTTCTGGCCCAATCGAAATACGAGGGAGGATTTGATCTTTTCATTATCTACATATTTAGACCTTAGTTTGGTATGTGAAACAAATGTTTCATTTAAATTAACTTTTACATTGTCTTTTTTCTCAGGTATTGTTGTCCCCTCTGACTCTAAATCAGTACGTTCATCATCCATGAAGAGATGCACGAATGTATTACAAGTCACTGTAACCGATATGTCATGTTTCCGAGGCGGAGATGACATCTCATATCATCTTAGTCTGTCCTTAAAACCATATAACTAATATATAATTATGTAATTATATCTCTTGCTGAGCTTTATATTGATAAACAGAAATAAAATAAATTTAACTGCAGCCTTACATGACAATGTTAGGTGTTTATATGTATGCCTATATATTATGCATTCTGCAGGAATCGCTAAGAAATATTTAATATACTTGCAATTTTAGGACTAATAAACTGCCAATTAACGTTGGTTCACTGTGTGAACTACATTTGACGTTTTTATTCTTCTAGGAAACAGAGCGGTTTGATTATTAAGTAAAGTACACGTTGTTATGTATATCTGTATTGTATGTTTAGCTTGTGACCATGATTGTAGTTTGTAACGATTATTTGTAAAGAACATATTACATAGCTAATTTTTGTCCATGATTGTAGATTATATTTTGAGGTAATGATCATTTGCAAGCTATAACAATGTTGCTTACTTTAGTCTGCATTCTAGACCCAGCTTTGAATATGACCTTAGAAGGGTCTAGAAAATGAATTTGTTTACTGTTTGGGGTAATTTCCCGTTGGGATGATTAAGTTATTGCGACGAAGGTCAGGTAGGGTTGTGTGGCGACATAGGTCGGGTGTGGATGTAATGTCACATAGGTCAATGAGAGATTATTGCGACATATAGTAAACAGTTATTCATTCCTATTCCTTTCTTAACATCAGTGTTTTTGGAATAATACTTAGTTGTGTTCAGTTATAATTTGAGAGAATTTATTTATATGATTGATTGGAAGTGCTCATTGATTTTTGGACTGGAACATTATTTTTGGATTGTTGTGAATTCATTCAAAGACGTTATCGAATACATCACGGTGATACATCAGGCAAATCAGACCATTCAAGACTATTGGTACATCAGCACATTCAAGATTGGAATTCATTCGGAACATCACTGGAATCCATTTTGAACACGGTACTTTCAGATTTGTGATACAACTTCTAGGAATACTTGGGAATTAATTCACAATACTGATTTTTTTAATGATTTGCATTCTGGGGAATTCAATTATTTGTAGAATTTGACTAAACGTTTTGGTTTTGCTTTTCCTTTTACAAAGTTCATGGCTAAAGAGTCGTGACAACTTTTATACAGAACCACCAGTAAGCACGACATAAGCGTATACACCTAAAGAACTCAATCAGGTCGCTGAAAGCGGAATGTTATAACCTAAATGTTTCACTTTCATAAACCTATTTTCTTTTCGGATAGGGTCACATCAAGCACATAATTTATATATATTATGATTACAAATGAGCATGGATGTTGTGAAAGTTTCTGTCCGAAACTTCACGCACAAGAAATCTTATAATCTTGTGTTTCGATACTTATCTGCAGCACTGATCCTGTGTCCTCGTGGAAACTGATATCTGTATGAAACACAAATCTGTTTTTATTTTCTTCAAAGAACCGGGAACAGTTTTGGATAGAGGTGCGTGGTATTACCGGTACACTGAGGTATTTACTTCAGGCGGTACCTACCACGGTACTTTTTCACTGTATCGATACTTCAGTAGTTTCCGTCAGTAGGGGCTGCGCGGTAATTCTAAAGTAATCTTGTTACAATTTTAATAATATTAAAGCATGCTTTCATTTGTAGTGACAAAATAATTCCAAAGATTATAACTATTTTCTTATTATATTCCTGAACCTTTATTCATGTTTAATACGTGTCAAATATGCCGACAGGGCTGCTGAAGATGATGTTGTGAAAGATATTCGGGCTAAATCCAATTTTATGGAAAATGTTGTATTAAAAATGTCACGATTTTGTCTCGTTATTTGCTACCATATGTTAATGTGTTAAGTATATGTATTCAGTTCTAAGATTAAGCATCATCTCAGGATTTTTCGGAGAGCAGTTGTTTTCTATGGAATAAGGTGAATTCAACGTGGGGACGGCACTCTGGACCCAAACGGAAACTTAAAATGGGAATAGTACTCTAGACCAAACGGTAACTTAACATGGGAATGGCACTCTAGCCGTAAACGGGAACTTAATATAGGAATGACACTTTGAGTCATAAGGAGAATTGAACATGGGAATGGCACTCTGGACCCAAACGTGAACTTAACATGGGAATGACACTATGGGGAATAACGGGAATTTAACATGGGAATGGCATTCTGGACCCAAACGGGAACTTAATATTAGAATGCCACTATTCTGCATAAGGGAAATTTAACATGTGAATGTCATTATGACCTCTAATGATTATTTAATATTGTGGGATACTCTAGCCTCTAGCAAGAGCCATAATGTTAGAAACGTCCATATGTTTAGCATACAATTAGACTGACTAAATACCTATTCATCTACTTATTGTTAAGCACCCAGTTATTTACCATCAAACCCCACATTTACAGTAAGATTTGTCATTATACACAGTAATAATACTACATTAGTCAGATTCAAGGTGATGTTGCACAAATCAAAAGCCAGTTATCTACTATCCAACACCCAGTTGTCTACTATCCAACACTCCGTTTGCAATGATCATTTTCCAGTGATCTACTGTCAAACATCAATATTATCCATCAATACTATCTTTGGAGTGACTACCAAACCCCAGTTATCGGGAAATTTAATGTCAAAAATGTGCAAATAGTGCTTAATATGGGGTCTCTAGACTTCAAATAGAGACTCACGTTACATCATTTTATGGCCTTTTACGGGGAGTAAAATTACGCCTTAGGTTTAACAGCCGGAAAGGATATAGCCTCTAACAAAAATTAAACAATACGCCTTCAGTCCTTAGGTTTAACAATTTGGTTCTATATGCCGACAAAAGAAAAGATAACGTTGAAAGAGTCTATAGATGCAGCATACCAGTGATCATTATCTGGTTATTTACTATCCTGTATAAGGTTTAACAACACATCAACCCAGTACTGTTTATATTGTGCCGAGTTAGAGTTACGTAGTAAAAATGGTAGATGTTGCCATACAAATCTCACTGGATACTTTGATGTATTCATTATAAATCTTGTTTTTAAAACCTACGCGGATTTATTAAGCTTTATGAAAATAAAATTAGAAATGCATTTTTAACCAGTCAAACCAATCAGATGCAAGATCACTTTATTTGAGTCAGTGGATCTCGCTCATTATCAAACAAATGTGAGATCCACTGATCATATAGGGCTATAGACCAAATTTATAATAATAATAATAATAATAATAATAATAATAATAATAATAACAATAATAATAATAATAATAATAATAATAATAATTTCTGAGGATGATGCATTCGATTTTGAATCAATCAACCAAAATACATCTAGTCCTCAAAACAGACTATTGAACTATTAATGCAGTGTATATATGCAAATATAAATCTAATTACTGCGATGTCTGACACACGCACATGTAATAAAAAAATATACATACACACATACAATACATATATTATATTAAAACATATGTAAGATATACCTGTACATTTGGGAGATAGGAAGGTGGTGGGAGTATCCACGTTAGATATCTAAATTTGTTTGACATTTGACCTATCAGAAAAATAAAATTTGTGAAACGTACTCTTAAAAGAATATAGTGTTGGTGTTTGTTTAATATCATTGGGAATGATGCTGAAGATTATGTAAAAGATGTTTTGTACAGAGTCGATTTGAATTCAGTCAAATGAAGATTAGAGTAAGATTGTGTTGGAAACTTGAGACAAGAGGTCATTTATATATCGTGAAATATTTATATATTACCAAAATAGTTTTAAAGTACTTTACTGTATAATTAAAACGTAACCATATATTAACGAATAAATAAGATGATGTACTGTCTTTCCTTGTAATAATTCAAGAGGCTCGTTTTAGGAATTTTATTACCTGACTAAGATAAGTTACATTGCAATTCCTCCATACAGAACAACCAATAATCAACCATAGGCAATATGCATAAATTATAAAACATATTTCACATTGATTCTTGCACATACAAAGAGAAACTGTTTAGTAATGCTATTTTACTGCGCTTTATTTGAATTCCACATGACAAATGCCTGTCAGTAATCACATTTAAAAGTGTGTTGGTTACTCACTCTTTGGCACTCTGAATAAGATATATTTAATCTCTGTATACTTCCTTTAATTTAATTGTGATACAGCTAGTTGTTTCTGCCTAAATTTCAACCAGTAGGAATCAGAACCTGCATGCCCTTCCTTCTTACAATAAGTGCAGTGGGAAAAGGTTAGTATTTCTGGTGTATCTTAGCAGAAGTGTGATTCCTAATGGTTCTACCAGCACGATATTTGCAAGTATTCACGTGAGACTGAAATGGGTTTTAGCACAACGCCTGCGGAAGATTTATTGACAAATGAAACTTTGTGAGTCAAGGAATAGTATTCAGTCAATGTTAATTATCTGAGGCTATCATAATCTTTGTTTACCTTTTAGCTTTACGCTATCTATTTAATAGTTGTCCTTTTTCCAAAACAAACTCAACATGTATCTGAGCAATTTCCCTTTAACAATTTCTAAACCTTTGACGATAGGTCTCATGTACCAACTTATAACCTTTTAAGATACATTCCTTGACCACATTATCATTACCATTTTATTCACTATGATACCATTAATGAGAGTGAAGTGTAGACTTCACTAGCTTTGCCAATAAGTACACTTTATAATAACAATGTCAAATGCTCTCTCGGCCATTTCACATTTTCAGTAATTTCCTCAAAACGAAGACAGTATACTTCTACCACCTTTTCTTTAAATGTGGGTAGCAACTTAATATGTTTGGTTTCATCGAAACTTACACTTGTGTATATAGAGAAAGAGTGTGCTCATTGCAATTCTCTTTCCTCAATTTGCATGCGGATTTTCATTTTCATCTAATTAAGAGGAATTCATGCTACGCATCTTACTGACTTTCAGAGAGCAGTCAGAGAGCACTGATTATTCCATACCCTATCAATATCTGACTAGCCAATTTTTTTTCATAAAAACAAAATATCTATTCGAACACATCTCGTTTGTCCACTAAATGCCGTCATTAACGTATAACCTGGAAATCTCGTTGTCAAACGAGTATAGCTGATAGACTTGTGATAAATTCAATTAAATTAAACATATCGAACTCAGAGCCAATCTACCATTTATAGCTGTTGGCAAAAACTGTTAAGGTCTTCGTCGATATACCCGCAGGTTAAATTTTACAGGACAGTGAAGTCTTTTCATTTAACTTGCAACTAAGGGCAGTACTGGTACTTATATAATTATGATACATCAGGACTGTTGGCACATTACTTCATTCAAAGCTATTGGTATATAACACATCCAAGGCTTGGAAGTCATTCGAAACACTCTTTACTTTTGAACTTGGGATAGTACTTTTAGGATTATTTGGGATTTAATTCACAATACCGTACGTTCCCCTTAAACTTTCATTTCATACCTTATCTTAGAGAATTAATTATATTAGTTGGTTTTACTAACCATTTGTTTTTGCTTCCTTTTGTTACCTTGTTTACGACTCTCTGTGTATATATATATATATATATATATATATATATATATATATATATATATATATATATATATATAGACAGACAGACAGACAGACAGAGCAAGACTGGTGCGAAGCAACCGAAGCGCTTACAAAATGTATATTCCTCTCAGAGTGATTAGTTCTCATGAAAACTGGCAGACAATGGCCCCTGCTTTCTCCAGTAACCTTTACAGCTTTAAATCTTGTTTCATCACATAATTCGGTTCCTAAAACTATTAATATTTCCAATTACAGATAGATATACAGGTGACTGCGGCTTAATTGCAAGGCTAATCAACTACTCTTCATTATCGTCAACACGAAGCAAGTGAAAGATAAAATCATGAATCCACTGGATGAAATTGTCTTTGCTGTTAAGTTGCTTACTTTCGAAATGCATTGTGGGAAAAATGGTAAGTTGAAGGGGACAGGTACACTCGTCAATAAGAATAATGTTCAGAATCGATTTATTCTTCTTGCTAATTCCTTGGGCTATCCCAATGAAATATTCCAGGTCACCACGCGGTTCTTCATTTGTATCCAATATCAAGACAATGTGGTTGCTAGACTCCATTTGTTTTGCCTGTTCTGTCCACCTCTGTTTTCGGGGATCTACATTCTTGCTGTTGCTGGTGATTCTTAGCCCAGTATTCCCATACAAAAACTCCTCCAGCTTCTCAGCGAGAACAACTTTAGTACTATCTGTCTCCGTGTCTTCGTCGTATAGGAGGAAAATGTCAAAATTTGATTTTGCTATTGAGTTGTCTATGTCTATGTCAAACGCCTGTCGAAATCTTTCACCGGCGTTTTCTGTTTTTCCCATATTAACTAAATAGAAAGCACACTCAAGGTATACCAACTTACGAAAATTTCTAATAATTTCAATCCCTTCTTTTTCTCTTTTCTCTAACATCTGTGCTGCATCCTCATAACGGTTTTCCTTCAGTAAAGTTTTAATCTCACCACTAATTATTGTGGGATCGTTTGCTTCATTTCCACCGAATTTCAAAATTTCTTGAAAGAAAGATCGAGTTTCGGCTGGTCTCTCGAGTATTTCACCGAGCTCTGCAAGTGCTTTCAACATCGCAACATCCAGTTGTCGGTGCTGAAACATATCTTTTAGTACTGGATATGACATCCATTCCTCTTTGAGAAAATGTAGCGTTTTGCCTTCTTTGGATGCTATTTTTGCTAGTGCTTTTCTCCAGTATATGACAGCATCTGTCTCCCGTTTTCTTCTCAGTTCCAAATCTGGCTCTTGTTCAGCAATATCTCTACAACAGGCACCAAGATTTTCATAGCAAGAAACTTCTAGAATGGCTGTGATGCTATATTCCATTTTCAACGTCTTCAAAAATATATCAAGTGCTTCCTCGAATTTCTTTGTCTGTCTCAAAACTATGCCCTTTTCCAAAGAAGCCCATCCGTTGCCAAATTGTATTGCTTCGTCTAGATGGTACAGAATTTCTTGTACATTCTTCTCTTCATCCTCTGGTATGCTGAACACACGGTCCAACCCTTTAGCTAATGACCTCGTTGATCGTTTAGTGCTTGTGTGTTGTAAAGTGTTGTCAGCTTCTCTAGTTCCCTTTTCTGAAGTAGCTGACACGGACTTTTCATTTCTTACAACAGTTGTTCTTGTCTTTGTCTGAAACATTTCTTGTTTACTGTGATCGTGGTTTCTAGCAGAAGACTGACTGGGACAATTGCTGTCTTTGGTACCTTGGATCACATTAGGTAAGAATGTTTTATGGCGAATACACGTACTGACTGGATCATATCTATCACTGGTTTCATTGTTACAACGTCTATTGGCAAACACTTTGTCTTTCAGCTTTTGCTTCAAAACAAGAGCAAGATGATGGTGAGCATATGATGTTTTTCTTTTAGTTAGAGACTTTCTTAGTGCGTATTCTGCCTTGTCTAGTTTGTTTATATACCTGTAAAGTTTTCCACATATTTTCAATACGTGGGAATCTTCATCACATGTTTCCATTGCTAAATCAAGGAGACCTTCGACACCGGTGTCCTTAACTTCTTTCAGAAACAATTCTTCTATTCGATATTTGTTGAGTCTAACATCTTTTGAAGTTCCATGTAAAAGTTCTGCGAGGGATGCCCAACATCTGCCCCTCCATCTGGCTGAAGAATCAGAACAAGCAACTTCATATAACAATTCTGCCCCTCTTTTTATGCACCCTTCTTCGTCCCTCTTTTCCCATCCTTGTCTGGGCATGTTTCCAAAATTACATAACTTACGATATATGATTCCGAGATCTAACTTCCATAAAGTTAAAGTGATAGGATCAATATCTTTCTTACCCATGTCACGAACTAAGTCCTCAAGCATATCTTTGGACTTCAAGAGATAGGATGGACCAAACACAGAGTAGCAGTATGCTATTTCGGCTTTTCCAAGGAGGAGTAGGTTATTTTTAGATTCTGCTAAATTAACTAACTTTTTCAGTTCCTCGTTTGCATCAGTAAGGTGACCTTCCTCCCTTTTCATCCATAGCCTATTGGAAAGAGACACAATATTTTCTTTATCCAGTTCTAAAGCCTTTCTGCTGTAAATATTCGCAACATCTCTCTCATTTGCACTCCAATGTAAAAAGGAAATTAAATTATATATCCTTACTCGCTCTGTAGTTGATTCAGATTCATCGGACAATACTTTCTCGTCTAACTTCTTCTTATACAGTTTTATTTTCTTGCTGATCTTCAGCTCATTGATTTCAAGGTTGAATGACGAGGGAAATGATTGAAATTCTTGTCGAAACTTGGCTTCTTCTTTATCCATTTTTCATCTTCCTGTGCTGAAAATAATAGCAATGATGATAATAATAATAATAATAATAATAATAATAATAATAATAATAATAATAATGATAATAATAATAATAATAATAATAATAATAATAATAATAATAGCCAAAACTGTTCAGTAAGCACAAGTTCAAACAAGATCATAGTTCCACCCCATGAATCTCTGATCCATGTGCAAAATCCCTGCTGATAGGAAATGTACTAGGAGCAGATATTTACACACACACACACACACACACACACACACACACACACACATGTATATATATATATATATATATATATATATATATATATATATATATATATATATATATATATATATATACATAGTCCTAAAAATAATATTTCTCATTTTCGGCATCATAGCGAAGAGAAAGAGAAATATATTGTGAGGCTTTAATGCAAACTTTCTGCATGCCTTGCCAACGGGTAAAACTTGTAAATAGTTTCAACCGTCATACATGGGTTATGGTAATTTAAAAATTCATTTTTACTTTACATGCATTACAGATGT
>JAECUM010064533.1:0-11303 GCA_016617855.1 Megalonaias nervosa | reverse complement strand
TCGAGTCTCAGGCTCGCCTAACGTCGGAACGTGAGAAAGCTTGCTAGTAGCTTCTCATGGGTCGGTGTTTCTCTAAAATGGCACTAACAGCTGCCTCGCTAGGCGCTCAGCAGTAAGAGGTTAGTGTTAGGACTGGTCGGCCTGGTGTCAGGATAATATGACTGGGTGGGACATCATGCTACAAGACGCCCCAGTGCTAGACACCACTATAAACTGCCACATTGCAGACATCGTAGGAATATGACTGAAAAATTGTTAAAGCTACGTCAAAAAATCCAAATCACAGACACACTCACCTGGCTGTAGGGCCTGCTGTCCTGTATTGACTGTCCACCAACCCTTGCTTGTTATCACCCTGTCCATATTTCTGATCCATTTTCAGTAAAACTGGAATGTGGGTTTATATCATCACAATCTCGGAGAAGTTATAAATGAGCAATATTCACGCAAATTAATGAACTTTGTTAACCTTGTTACCGTTACTGGTGCCGTAATTGTGATCCGATTGGATCAAAATTGGAAGATATTCTTAAATCATTACGACCTTGGGCAAGGTCAGTAAGGAGCAAGATCCTCGTGTGCTAATGAGGTAATCTTGCATCTGATTGGCTGAGCTTGTAACCAATATGCTAGCCATATTTTGGATCTGATTTTAATCAGACTTGACACATGGGCTTACATCATCAGGAGTTATGGGTATATTCGAAAATGAGCAAGATTCACGCGTGCTAATGAGGTGATCTTTCATTTTGATTTACTAACCCTGTACTACTAAGGATGGATAATTCTAATCTGATTTTGATCAGACTTGGAATATATGCAGATATCATCAATATCTTGGACAAGTTCGATATTGAGCATGATGCATGTATATTAACTAGCTGATCTTGCATCTGATTGGCTGAGCGTGTTTCAACTCGTTAAGCCATATTTTAAAAAATCTATATCGATCACACTTCAGATATCGTCGTATATAATCAAGACCTTGCACAGGTTCAATAATCCATTATATGTATTCATATTATTGAGGTGATCTTGCATCTGATTAGCTGAGACTTTTATCTTAATCCAATTTTGATCAGACTTGGTCAGTAGGTTTAAATCAATGAGATCCTGAAAGAGTACAGTGATGAAAAAGATCCATGAATATTAATGTTGATTTTGCATCTGAATGTCCGAGCTTGTCAACGACTTAGTGACTATCTGAACACTTTTTATCAAATTTGCTTATGGTTTGTATCATCAAGATATGTGTTTCTTGTGAGCGGGATCTATTCATATTAATTAGGTGATCTTGCATATGATTGGCTGCGCTTCGTACCACTTGAGCCATTGTATATCTGACCAAGTTTTAACCAGACTTGGCAAGGAGAATACTATCATTGATGCTGGACGATTTAATCATGAGGGACACCGACGAATATTTATGAGGTGATCTTGCATTCGATACAGGGATTGTTTGTACTACTATATAAACTGTATTTTTTTCTCAGTGGGATGACCAAACTCGTTAAATGGGTTAATGTCGTCAAGATCTTGGTCAAGTTTGATTATGAAGAAAATACATGCATGTAAATGATGCAAATTTAAAATGACGTTTTAATGAACATTCAACTTGATATCTGCACATAGGAAGTATGTACGAACTGTTAAGAATGACTGGAAAATTGTCAACATCAGTTTATCTTGATCATCGATTATTATATTATAACAAACCTCAAGTGCATAAAGCAAAAGAAAAAAATTGCAGCTTTACATTGCAAACACATCATATAGAAAGACTGTGCCTTGATTCTCATCATTAAAATTTTAATGTATATTCCATAAATTGTGTGCCAGGATTGTAGTAGTAGCATCCCCCAGCCAATGTCTATGCACAATTTATTTGGAGTAATATATAAATCATGAATTTCTTAATCTCAAATGTCCCTAGTGAGGAGGCATTTTGAATAACTTCTTTGCTCCAAGAACAGTTGCCTAAATATCAAAGATGATAATATGATTTCTCTCAATATATTACTCTGACAATATAGCGCTCCTACAAGATAGTACCCTTAAAACATAATACTCTAACATCATTATACTCTTACAAAGTAGTACTCTTACAATATAGTACTCTACAATATAGTTAAATACAGTACTCTTACAATATAGTACTCTTACAATACAGCTGCGTTATATTACTCTTTCAATATTGAATTCTTAGACTATATTACTCTTACAAGATAAATACAATATAGTACTTTTACAGCATAGTAATGTTATATTATAGTGCTTTTACAAAATAATACTCTTACAATGCAGTACTCTTGTAGTATTTCACTCTTACAATAGGGTACTCATACAATATAATACTATTTAATATATAATACTCTATAAAATATCATTCTTACAATATAACACTCTTGCAGTATAGTAATCTTAAAATATAACAATCTTTAATATAACACTCTTAGAATATAGTACTCCTACAATATAATACTCTTTCGATGCAGTACTCTTGCAACATAATACTGTTACAATACAATACTCTTACAATATAACACTCTTGAAATATAGTACTCTTATAATATAATACTCTTTAATATTTCACTTTTACAATAGAGTACTAGTTGAATATAATACTCTTACAATATAGTACTCCATGGATATAATACTATTTAGTATAAAATTCTTACAATATAACACTTTTACAATATAGTACTCTTGCAATATTGCACTCTTGCAATATTGTACTTTTAAAATATAAATATAATAATCTTTAATATATCACTTTTACTATATGGTACTCCGACAATATAATACTCTTACAATACAGTACTCTTGCAATATATCACTCTTATAATATAGTACACTTACAATACAATACTCTTACAATATCGTCCCCTTGCAATATAGTACTCTTACAATATAGCACTAATTTAATATATCACTTTTATAAATACAGTACTCCTACAAGATAATACGTTTACAATATTGTACTCTTACAATGCAGCACTCTTACAATATAGTACTCTTATATAAAATACTCTTATAATCAAGTACATGTGCAAAATAATACTCTTATAATATAGTACTCTTTCAATCACAAAAATATGCAAGGGACTATAAAGGAAGATGGGGTTGCAAACATAAATAAACCACTTTACATTCGAAAACACCTCATAGGTGTGCTAGTTTACCATAGACATTGGTCTGCAGTTGTCCACACCAATATAAATGTTTTAAAAAAGAAAGACAACAATGGAAAAAAGGAAGATACTCACTTGCTGTTAATTCATTAGTTTCAAAGAGAGTCAATGCTATTAAATTAGTGAAATGCATTTTTACCTACATTAAAATTTAATTCTTTCACGAACTAATCACATGACTGTAGTAATTACATGCCTGTAGCGTTGCTACATAGACCCTCCTGCTTTTCCTTCTAATAATAATAATAATAATAATAATAATAATAATAATAATAATAATAATAATAATAATAATAATAATATTTTTATTTGTAATGTGGACTTAGTAAAGCGCCTAATCTTTAGTTTTCCGATAAATCAACCCCTTAAATCTGTGTTGATACTGATGGATGATGTGTGGGTCTGATGTCACCTGTTCATTACAATATGTAATTTTGCTTTAATGCAGATCTTTCCGGAACAAACCTGCGTACACTTTAGATACGTACCGGTTATTGGTAATAGCCGTATCTAGCGCGCAATTTAAAATGGCCACAGGACAGAGGGTTGTGCTGTTCCACGTGGATTTACAAATCACCAGACATAGGATTTGCTACGGAAATATAACGTAGATATCACCAAAAGAACCCTTGAGCCGACTGTAGCTCAACAGACGCAAGAAATACCGGTAAGTGTATAAAATGTACACTGATGTGTGCAGCCAAAAGTGGCTGCAAAGTTTTAGAGGTTTGAATGAACAGGTGATATCAGCCCCATAACCAATCAATATGATCATGAGTGTGGGGCTGATTTATCTGCCTAAATCTTTAGAAGCTCTAACCATTTTACAATATTAGATAACATGTAAAAACATATACAGCGACAAGATTACAAAAACCAAACACCATGAAATTACAAAAGAAAACATGCTGACAATAATCAGGAATCGTAGCCAGTTATCTTCCCTCTAAACCAATAGGTGCCAGCATGGAACAAAGCGGTCCAAGATAATTTCCGGTATATATTTCCTGCTTAACAAACAAGCAATAAACAGACAGCATCTTCATCTTGCTTTACAAAATGTCTCAAAATGATGGATTATGGACTTTGTCGTCGGTGAGAGAGGATTAAAAAAGACAAAGAGCTAAGTAATCTGGTCGAAAAAAGGAGTTAATCGATAGATAAGTAAATATTAGGCATAATCGGTCATATTGTAGTCGCTAATGGAAAATCATTTTTTCCTCGTATAAAAATAAATTACTAATTTTCACATAATTAACTCTGTGATTCTTTCTTAAAATTATTTTACAACAAATTTATATCCCTAAAATCGTATAATTCATGGATGATTCAGCAATTTATTCTTAATAATTCTTTAGATAGTTACTTGGTAGGATAATTTAGTAAAAATGTTCGACATCCTTGGAAATGATTTTAGCTTTTTAGTTTGGAAATATACAAGATTCTCGTTGAATATTTTTTACGTTAAACATATATTGGATATATTATTAAGGTAATATCATATATACATTATACGCAACTGTTCTTTTTCTTCTCAGGTTGGAGGTCTACGACAATAAGTTTTTCAAAGATGTCGTCCTAGACCAGTATTTTTTTTATAAGTCATGTCAGTGAGAAAGGTTTGCAATGTTAATGCTGCTCTCCTCCATAAAATAATTTTCGGTTAAAAGAGACAGAGTATTAATAACATTATTAAGACGACTATACTTCTTATTTAAACTGGGTTTAATTTGATATTAAGCCACATATTGGTGTGTGTGTGTGTGTGTGTGTGTGTGTGTGTGTGTGTGTGTGTGTGTGTGTGAGAGAGAGAGAGAGAGAGAGAGAGAGAGAGAGAGAGAGAGAGAGAGAGAGAGAGAGAGGATGTACAGGTGTGTGTGTTTTTGTATTCGTGTGTGTGCAATGATATATGTCAGAACTGCTAGAAGTAAAATGATCTATTTTCATTTTATTCCGACAATCTATACATTAAATATTACTCGGAAGGAAAAAAGGAGAGAATTATCATAAAGTTGTATTGTTCTTGGTGTGTTGAATTCAGTTTTGCAATGACAGTTTGCGATAAGATTTAGAACATTACATTGGATTTTGTCGCAATAAAACATATGGTGTAATATTTTAAAAAGGAACTGTTTCTGACACACACACACACACACACACACACACACACACACACACACACACACACACACACACACACATCTGTTCCTTTTTTAGTCATTTATTTATATGAGTCTTAGCCCTTTTCAAAGGGTAATTATTATAAATTCATACCAAGTCTATCTACCTTTTTGTGATCATATACTGAACTCATGTGACCAAATAAAGGCAATTATTTCCTTTTCCTTTAAAGTTTAAATACGAAACTGTTCTTACAGTTGTTTTGCATAAATTAATTGTCTTATAATGAATGAATAAAATAATAAGACAATAAGTTGTACATTTTGTATTTGCTTATTAAGTTCTTTCTTCCATGTACTTAACTATAAAATGTACTGTTCCTAATGTAACTATTGTTTAAGAGATTTTCATTAGGCCACACTAATCACGCGGTTTTATTAAAGCCATACTAATCAGCGGATAATAAAATGAAGTTAATAGCATTAAGATATATTACACGATTTTTCTTTGGCGGTCTCTCGTCTGACAGCTCGGTGACGTGGACTGACCATTTCAACTGTGATTTCATAAGCAGGGTGTTGATGTTTGGAATGAATTCCCGTATGAGAACATCAGTGTCTGGGACCCTATCCTGCAATCTCATTTTCGTTCTTGGCATGGCGTCTGTACTGTCCAGGTTTCCCAACCATACAGGTCGGCAACACAGTGGCTTTATAGACCTTGAAGGCCACACTTGCTTTAGAAATTCTGGCGTTGGTTTCATCATCGATGTGAACCGCACGTGACAGTGTCCCGCTGAGATAGGTGAACTTGCCATTTACTCTGATGGTAGGCTGTACGTAAGGATTTCCTGGTGCTCGTTAATGCA
Source organism: Megalonaias nervosa (assembly GCA_016617855.1). Taxonomy (NCBI): domain Eukaryota; kingdom Metazoa; phylum Mollusca; class Bivalvia; order Unionida; family Unionidae; genus Megalonaias; species Megalonaias nervosa. The sequence continues at coordinate 5,123 of JAECUM010064533.1, read as the reverse complement.
TCGCCTATGTCTGTTTGATATTGATTGTGAGACCAAAACTGTAAGAAGCTGAAGAGACATGGTCCATACTGTTTTGTATGTCATACTCAGATTTTGCATTCAGGGAACAGTTGTCAGCAAATAGGAGATTACCAACAGTCATTTCCTGTAACTTTGCCTTCGAATGTAGTCTCCTACGACTGAAGGGCTTGCCATCAGTCGGTATCTAATGTCAGTCCCAGTATCATGGTCACGGAAGGCATCAGTAAGCATGGCAGAGAACATCATAATGAAGAATGTTGGGGTCAACATACTGTCCTGCCTGACTTCATTGGTTACTGAATGCTTCAGATGCCTCGCCGTGGTCCCCGACAAATACATACATACACACATACATACATACATACATACATACATACGTACATACATTCATACATACATAAATGCCGAGTGTTCTAAAGCGCTCACCTTTTCCGATCACTGCTACCGTTTCAAGGTTTGGGCTCGGCCAATGTGGGAGAAAGCAACTTTCGTCGTGCAATTAACTGTTTAATTCATGACAATTTGTTGCCACATTAAAGATACATATTGAGATGAAATATTATGTCATGAAAATAATTGTTGTTTGAATTGCCCAGAACGTCAATGTTTTAGTATAGATTTCACGGGGGACAATTTATGTCGCTGCGAAGCGAATTCTCTCCCTTTTGTATTATAATGAACATTTTAGGCCTTTTGTCGGTGAAATTTGGAGTTTCGATGTATATCGGAAATTTCCAAAGATGTGCACGAATGTCTAGATTCATGATTTATTTATGGATATGAATTTCATTCGCGTGTATGTAATTTAGGTATGCAAAGGTGTAAAGTTATAAAGTATGCCGTAAGAAAATATTATGTTAATTTACTCAAAGATCTGCTTTGAGTACTATTTTGTGAATGTTTTAATTTTTTTTACATTTAAAAAAAAATTGGTGTTAAGTAATCATTTCCCACTTCTTAACTGAATCCTGATTATAACAAGCTTCCATTAGGACAGTGAAGTGTATTGGTGACGAGAGAACTAGCCTTTAGTAGCATTAGTCTGTGACTACATGAGCTTGTTTACCTTGATCAGCTTATGTATTACATTAGACTATGAGGTAATTTATTATTCTAGTCGGCAAGGGTTTCCCTTAAGGTTGAATATCTCAGTGCCAAATAACCTGATTATTTGAGATTTATAATGACTTGCTTTCTGATAGCTATTTGGTGGGCTTGACATAATGTATTATCGAGGTTGGAGTGGTGATCAAATCGGCATAGGTTTAGTCTGATTCGACGAATACATCCAGAGCCGAAAGGATCAATTGCAGACGTTTAAGGCACAGATTGCGACCCTGATGGTAATCAGGAGCATTTGAGTCATTAACGCCTGTCATGCGTTTAGCTATAATGATTATACAGAATGGGTCCATGCAAGGTGCTAGTTATTAGGGATCACATGCTAAAGGTCGAAGCTCGGTTAAATTATCCCAGCTGTTATTAACATGTTGCCAATAATATCATAGACAATTTAATTACATAGTGTTGGATAAACGATGGTGTTCAGTATTCAAGTGATTTTCCCGCAAAAATTGCGTATACTTTTACCTTAAGGTTGTATCAGAAAATAAATTCAAATGGAAAGCAGATGATTCATCTCATCTCACTTTTCCTCCTTTCTTTCTTCCTCTTTCTTGTTCTCATTGTCTTTCTTCCGTTATCCATCTTTCGTTATCATATTCCTCTTTCTTTCTTCTCTCATCCACCTTTCATCCCTGTCAGTTCATTCTCCCTTTCTTCATTATTTCTTCATTCATTAGTTCTTCTTCGCTCATTCCTTCATTTAGACATTTGTTCTTGTCTTTCTTCCATCCTTTATTACTACCTTCCCACGTCGTTATATCATACCGTGTTTCATTATATCCTCATGACATTTATCATTAAAAACATAAAATAAACACAAACAGAAAAACATTTTTCCAACAGAAGCGTTTAGTTCAAAATGGATATTTTCTATAAACAAAATACTCATAGCTCAATAAGCCATTCCAATTATGGCTTCGAATTCAAAATCTCGATGCAGTTTTTAAATAACAACTCACAGACTCTAATCGTTTTCATGCGTTACCTCCCTTGCTCGCTGTGAAATATAGACATGCATGTAAATATTGGCTACAATTGTCTGACAATTATTTTGTTCTTCCATGAACTCCTTTTCTCCAAAAGCTGATATTTTATTTTCATCCGCATATAAATTCTTTATCAATATGGTTCATCTTTCTTCTCCACTTCATGTTGCATACGTTCTTTATTTAACCTATATCTTCATCCTTTTTTCATTACAATTAATGCATATGTTTCATGTTTGTTGATTTATTTTGTTACCATTAAGTTTGAAATTATGATTATGTTTGTTTTGTGTCGAAATTTAGCTAACTTGGATCAAACTGCAGCTAAAAATCCCCTTGCTATACTTAGGGGGAAAATATGACATTTAGAAAATGCTCTTAAGCCCAAAGATCTGTACCATGTCAAGAAAAAAAATCCCATACCAACCACATGACTACGTACAGACGTAACTCGTAAATGACGTCACGCGACGGCGTCTCATAGACACCGTATTATCTTTACCTTGTATCAGTGTAGTCATGTTTAAATGACTAGGTATCGAAAAATGAAGACAAAACGATTTCAAGCTCCATCAGATCTGCGGTACAGCTTGCGATATATTGTATGCTGGTTTGTTCAGAGACCTGTAAATATAGAAATGGAAGTAAGTTTTAATATCTAGTATTCTGAAAAATCAAAGCAACAAGGGGGTTGAGGAGTGGGTATGGAGCAGATCCACTGATATTGCGTCCTGAACAAAACGACAAAACGTAACTCAAGACGTTTAAGACGATCCGTGGATATCGCGACTTTCGGTTGATACAAAATACGTTAACGTTTAATCGGGAAATGACTATGATTGATAGACAGCTTTCACTCTCTTATGGTAAGCTAAGGAAAACATTTCTTTATTTCCAATCACTAATTTCTTTAATTGCCCCTTCCACACACAAAACTTCAAATACAACGAACAGCTGTGTGTATGTTATTGAATGCAACAACGCCAACAAGTAAAATACACGATAGTTCTGGGCATATTGCATTAACACTGTGATTGTTAAAATAATGTATATTTCTGGCGTATGAATCACCACACAGAATCGTATGCCCCAAATCATATGGCTAGAAGATGTAAAAGGAAATTATACATTTTAATATCTGCACTATAACCTTACGACGACATTGTTTATATTTATATTTCAGGCTATTCCTGTAGGAAATAATCCAGATGTCTCTTTTCGACCAGAATCATCTGTAGAAACCAGATGTCTGAGAGAACTATGTGAATACGGAAGTACCTTTATGGGATTGGATGACCAAAGCCTGATGGCCAGGCTTACAGAGAAAGATGACAACGGTTATATGGATATGGATCTGGATCTGAAAGTTTCTCGATCATGGGACTCGTTCAGATCTGATGGACAAAAATTTGATACCATTCAACATGTCAGTTGTGAGAAAATCAGCTGTATCTCTTCAAAGAAGTCGCATCCTCAAGTTATGGTACCAACAACATCTTTGGAGCCTCAGACAGTGATGGAGCAAGCAACAGCCATGGAAACACCAACCATCACAGTGACAGCAGCATCGAGTCTGTCTCCTCCAAAATCTTTAGAGAATGCAACAGCTACGATGACAGCATCACCATCTACCACACCAACCATTACCACAGTGCCAACGACGTTTTTAGCATCGCCAAACACAATGGTGTCGACAATGCAAACGGCCACAAGCAATGTGTCCACAACATCTATAACAAGACAGATCACTGTGGCACCACCTGTCTATGTGGTGTCCACGACGGTGTCCAGGACAACTAGCGTGCCACCGATTGCTATGCAAGGCGTAATTAAGGAGCGCGGTGACCAATGCAAGTCGAAGAGGGTGGACAAGCTAAAAGTGAACACTTACATCTGGAAAAATGCTGTTGACTTCAATCGTAAGGTAATATGAACTGGAATAAATTCACATTAAAACCAAGATTTAACTTATAATCTGCTTCTTTATTAAATAATTGTGAAGTATTAAAATTTTAATTCACAAAGTTCTCCGAAATGTTTTCCTTCGTTTGTTGCTTTTACTTTTCATGGTCCAAAGAGCGACATCTTGCCCTATAACGTCCATAACTGGTTATGATTTACATACATGTCGTGCCTAAAATATTTTTTCACCCTCTTTTTCCTATAAAAATATTCAAGCATAATCAGATACATTAGCATTCAAGGTAGTAGCTATCACAAGGAAAGTTCATACTAGCGGACGCATATGCTGTTTCAATGATATTCTGCCAGTCTACGATTTTCAAGACAAATGATCTATCTAAAAAGTAATTGTCGAGCCTTTAAAACAATTAAAATCGTGATACGAGTTAAACAACGTGATAATAGATGTTAAGCCTCCCCTCAACATATTACGTCCCTTTTCTCTCCAAAATATTTATTTCTTCCCATTTATTTTGACTTAGCTCTCTCTTTCTCTCTGTTTCTATCTCTCTCCGTCTGTATGTCTCAATGCATTACTGCATTACTGGCGTTCAAAGTGCATTAAATTTACCTGTAATATTATTTTTCAGATTTGCAGGAAAAGTACCAGTTTGATGGTCAAACGTTGAGATGGGTTATTAAGAAAGATTGTCCAAATGGTTCCTTGAATACATGGCTGCATAAAGATCCGAAGAGGTAAAACAGAATCCTTTATTAACATCTATTTAATTGACATCGATTGTACAAGTTCCGACAATAATTTTGAATATTCTTGGCGACTTTAATGGTTGAGTAGGTAGATAGAGGAATTGTCTGGGGAAACACTTAGATAAGACTCTGCTGAAGCCGCGGATCGAACCCTAGACCGCAGAATCAAATACACAATGTGTAATCTTCGCTTTATAAAGGTAGTTATATAGAAAACTCTCATCCCACACGTCCACTTCGTTTTTTCTACAGTATCACACCCACACGTTCATTTTGTCCTTATAGCATCAGTATATATATATATATATATATATATATATA
>JAECUM010064523.1:0-17050 GCA_016617855.1 Megalonaias nervosa | reverse complement strand
CCCCCCCCTGCAAAAAATCCTGCGGGCGCCCATGTTTGTTATTACAAGCCAAGCTAACTTAACACCCTTACTATTGTCACAAGTACGGAATCTTCACATTGCCAATTTTCTGACAAAATATAAGCACATGGTTTCAGTAAAAGAAATAACATCGACAAGAATATCTCGCAAGCCAAATCCTAGTTTTTGATTGGGTAATCTGAGTTTCATACAGATAGTTCAATTTATTCTCAACCAGTTTTGGAGGATGAATGCTCAAACCAAAGTCAAAGGTCAAATGTTCACATACATACGTTGCATCTTTAATAGTATTGCTGATGGTTATTGTGATGTTGCTGTAGTCTGCACTGCCGAAGTCGTGCTAATGATGCTGTTGCTATTATTATTATTATTATTATTATTATTATTATTATTATTATTATTTTCAGATATCTTTGGCAGATATCGTTATTTTGAGTGGAATAGAGACAGTGATGGCAAAAGAAGCTGCGCAGAAGTTTCCAAAACTGAGTGAAAATTTGAAGAAGACGGAAGAAAACCCCAAAATCAAAAAATGGTTGAAGGAAAGGCCGAAAACTGACTTTTAAATCAATACCGTCTTACTAAAATAAACAAATCGTAATCCATATCGCGTATGATATTGAGTCTGAGTCTTTGAAAGAAACAGATATATTCGGGTAGTGTAGGATTCACGTTTTCGCTTTTGATTTCTGATAGATAATATACGTTTTTTTTTAAACAACCAATGTTTCAACCTGTTCAACATTTATACATTAAGCATTGCCTTGTTTTCTAGAAATGCAATAGTTTACAGTTTATAAAGATAATGACATCGACAGTATGCCATTCATCTCATTGCTTTTGAGATTTTTCTCTTTTACGTGAACTGTTATGTATTTAGCTTTACTATTTTATTCTTTTCATTTCTCACTGTAAAACTTAAAGCATATTTAATAACATTCCATTTATTTATGAAACTGTTTTCCTAAATGAGATAAAACTAAAAGAGATAAAACTAAAAGCTTCATCAGTGATGAGACACTGTCTTGTGTTAGTATCTTGGCTTATAAAAATATCACAGCATATGATTGGACTGTATGTGCCTGTAAAATTAGTTGGGTTTTTTGGAGGACTATGGCAGCTACCAATTAAAGATTATATTATAATTATACATAATAACAGAAACTAGACTTACCTCTATAGCACCAATGTTTGGTATCTATATTAATACATATTCGTTGTGCTGATCACTAGTTTCAAAGACTTTACATATATGCCAATAGTGATTGAGAAATCAAAAGGGTACAGTAGATTGTCTTACATTAACGTTGGGGAGGAGTGAATGTTAGTGTCGGTGTGGGCTTTGGGCTCGTAATTAAAAGGGTACGTTCTTGATTCCTACCATCGAATCAGCCCAGATCGGCTACAGTTTTGAATCCGTGAGATCTTTACTCAATTTTCATTGGCACGATATCACCTTAATAGTGTTGTTGTGACGTAAACAAAATCTACTTTCAAGGAAAAAACACTAATGATTTGACAGTGCATTAAGAACATGAATAATTAAGGTAAAATGTTCATTCTACCAATGATAATTGCACTAAAATAAATGGCAAATAATTTATGTATTCATGCATGCGTGCTTTATTGAAAATCTGATTTTAAGAAATTTTGACATTCCTTTTACATAGATTGGTGTTATCATCTTGATATTATAATTGAGGTCTTTACATAACATATTTTCGATATCACATTTTACCTTTTATCATTGAATTATTAATAAATATTTCTTCCAAAAACTAACTTTTGTCTAGCCTGCTTTAGCTTTGACTAGAGATAGGTATCACTCAATCTCGAAAAATGAAAAGAAATAACAGTTCCGAGGACAGTGTTTGTAGGTAGCTTTGGAATCATTAAACAATGTGGAGAAAAACAATCAAAAGCCCCTGATGATGCCAATGTTCAGAAACACTGATGCAGTTCAGTTTACAATTATGCCATGTAAATATTTGAGGACAATAATTTATCCCTAGGAATACATTGAAAACATAGAACGGTTTATTTAGCAGCAAATCCTCCAATAGAAAAGGTCTTACTCATCGCCTTAGGATTCATAAATATCACATGACGATTATCGATATGTTCGTTATGCCATGGAAAGTTTTAACATGAAAACACCCGAGATTGATATGACTATTGCATAAAAAAAGATACATTGATGTTACATGAAAAGTTTTAGCAATTGAGGAATCTCTGTGTAGAAAATTGCAAATACTCCCTACATTTTAGAAACAAATTTATGATGGGTTCAAAAGTTCAATGCCAAGGTAATTTATTTTGGTACAATGGTGCCAGCAGTCTTAAATGATTCGACATGACCTAAAGCTTGTAAATAAACAAATTGATGAACAACTTAGCTGGATGGGAGGAAATTGGTTCCACATCCAATTGACTGTGATACTAATTGCGTTTGCATTTTACAAGCAGATTTAGATATTCCGTTATACTTGCACGACTATTCATAAAAAAAGGAAATTCAGCACGAAACTGTTTGACCAGAGCTACATAACAATCTCCTAAATTATTACAAGGGTAATAACAGAAACAATTCTTCCAACAGTTTTATGCCCATTGATAACCTAATTACAATATTCCATTCTCTACAGAAATGCAGTTTTATTATGTATTACTCATGTTTTCCAATAACGTTTCATCGTCAAAATCGTGCAATATTTCTCCATAATGCAATGCTTTATAACTGCACGACACGTTTGTCGAAAAAAGTCTTGTGTTAGAACTATTCTGACTGTAATCAAACAATGTACGCCCATGTAGCAGACGCAAGAGCTTTTCAGTTATTAGATTAGTCTGTGGATGGACTAAGCAAGCTGTTTGGTTCTTTCAAAATTAGAGATGAGGCACAAAAGAAACTTTCAACCAAGCAAAGGACTGAACGTGATAACCGCAATGTTCACAACATATTTGAAACACGCAGTATTTAGAAAACCATTTTGATCATGTAATCGCTTATTTAGAAGAAATGTTCACAACTATTTGCAAATCGAATGGCTCAGACTATAAGCCGTGCACTCTAAGGTCATTACAAATAGAACAGAAATGGCTTTAATGCCAAGGGCTTTCCAGTTTCTCTAAGAGATGTCTCATTTTACAAATCAGTCCAAGCACTAAATTCTAAAACCAAAATGAAACTGAAGAAGGCTGGTTTTGACAGAAAAGCAAGAGCAGTCGAGTCAATAAGCCAACGCGACGACACCTCATTTATGTTGGCAAAATAGGCTGTCATGCCCCAGTTGCTTTTCAATTTTCCTGGTTTTACTTTTTCAGAAATAGATAGGATTTATAGTAAAAACACAAGTCATATGCCAAGCTAGAGTCCCTCTAAAAAAAGAGCATGCTTGTGACGGGATATAAACAGGAGTCAACTATAACTGGTAATAACAATGGCATCAAATATACTTAACATTTTACATCTTGAATTTCTTCAAAATGTACTTTCTTAGTTATTTCGTCTAATCAGAGTTACTTGGGGTCCAAAATTTGAAGCACAGCACGAAATTGTACTGCAATTTAGACAACAGATCCAACAAAAATCACATTCATAAGAAGAATGTACTGCACTCCAAAACCAAATGAATTTTGATATTTCCTAACAAACAATATTTAATCCTGCCTCTTAAAATAACTTCATATCATTTCACACCTTAGGATTCCAAGCTATCAATAACAGAACAGTCCCTCCTGTCGCATGTACATCATACAGAACTGATCCAGTTAATAAATCCAATCCATCGTAACTAGAAAAGCAGAACAGCTGTAAAAGTTTTTTTCAAGGCGCAGTTATTCACAATATGATTCTAAATTTCAATATTAAGTAAATAAAAATGATAGTTTTTCAACGAATGACTGAGCACGAAACGTTACCAAGTTTAAGGGTCGCTGGGCGCTGCCATGTGAGCATAAATACGGTTACTGTGTATTTGCTGAACTACATTTGTGTGTTTACTTTGGAATCCAGCAGAAATTCAGTTACTTTGTTTCTTGTAATGTTTCTCTTTATTATTGAGCCTATGGTAGAAAAACAAAATGAATATATAATGAAAAGGTGTATAATGTTCTGAAAAGACTCTGCTCCAAGAAAATTAAAGCCTACAAACTGAAGATCCAAATCAGTAACGTATTCACATTCGCATTAACAAGATTTAACATTAACAACCAACAACGAGAGAGTATCATATATGAAAACGGCAATCGATATCAGTCGAAAAATTCTACACCATCATCAACTTATTAAATTAAATATCAGTTATCAGGGCGTGTAACGTAAATAGAAAAAGGGACTTGGCTTCATTTTCATTTTTCCAAAAGTGAATTATATATTGAATGATATATGGACTGTAAAGTGCACTTGGCACGTTTTAATCAATCTCAATGTATATGCTTGTTTGGGAAAAAGAACGAAACCCAAATTTATTCAAAATGGCTAGCTAGGCAGCCCGATGAGTCTCCTCGTAGATGACTGTGAGTAATTGAGAACTTACAACCCACAATGCTCCGCAACCTAACCTAAACGTCTGTGAGGAAAGTGAAGAAGAGTAATGGATTTATTTTTCCATTACCGTACTGTGTGTAAAGATCGCCACATTGTGAACTGCTTAGAGCTAGATCTACTGTCACTAACGGATCTGGGTCTGCGTTAGTGGTCGGCCTTGTTATTGGAAGCGAAAAGCGTAATCTACTGGCCGGTGCATTATGCAGTGGGATTTCTGGGTTTACGCCGTTCGAAGTTCTTTGCAAATAATGTATACTGTACGTTTTTCTTACAATAAGTTGTTGTGTTGTGGGTTCTGGAGAGCAGCAATATCGAAGAAAATTGCAAAGAACAAATTGCCATTCAGTATTTATTTCTTGAACATTATGTGAATAATTTCTTCTGTCAAGAAAAGTGAAATATCATTCTTTGGCTTAAAATAATGTAAAAAGGTATTTGGAGAGGGCAATATTGGCAAGAAAAAACCTCATATAATTTAATTCAATAAGAGCAATACTTCTTTTGATTCATCTTTCTCAAGCATAGCCTTTGAACCCTCCTGATATAGATCACCCACTGTGTCTAGAATCTCATCAACGTAGAAAGTCTCCAATCATGACTTGCTGAACATCTCTTCAGAATAGAACATTGGTCTGTTTGAATACGCATGCAAACTTACAACGCTGCTATTCACCCCCTCACCCCCCCCCCAAAAAAAACCCCCCAACAAGTATCAGGTCCTTCTTTGGAACAAACAGACACTCAAATACGTACCCATTCACATCACTTAACAACAACATAAATGTACAAAATCTCAGGTGAATAATATAATTAATCGAACCACTATACAGTTATACTAATGTGGCCTGGAGATTAGACCTTTCATGAAAATGTAATTGGGTTTAGCCCACATGAGAAATATGTATAGTGACGTAAAATGCGTTGTACATGATTGACATGAAAACAAAAGTGTCTCGTGTGTAAACACCGGTATAAAGACGTTGCTTTCTGCTTAAGAAGGCGAGTCAAGAATCCAAGTACACCATGGTACAAACTTTACGAACATAGTAATGTTGCTCCTATAGTTTAGTTCAGTGCAGCAACTGATTCAGTAGACGTGTGACGTTCAAATACTATAAAACTAGACCCTAACATTGTTGACGATAACTACGATAATGTCGCTTTCTCATTTGACAAAAGTGATACTTATGTCTCATCATTGCCATGGGAAGCAGTGAATGGTTTATCAATTAATCCATATGGTTGATGATTGATAGTTCTCTTTGTGTTAGAAAAACGAAGCGACCATGATTTCATAAGAACATTTGCACCACTCTAATTTGATCTGTATAATAACATGTGAAAGTTTTCTATATCATATATACTCGTTTATCAGTCGAATCCAACTGCAAGCAACAAAGACCCTCGTCTGCCATAGCATAATGCGCCCGCTGTCCAGGGTCTATGTTGTTTGTTCTCCTAACAAACTACACACGCCTAGATCTGCCGGTCCATTATGCGATGGCAGATCTGGGTCTGTGCAGTTTGCAGTATGACTCGACTTATGAGCTAGTACAAACGAAACTAATTATCAGTAATAAAGTCAGACTAATTTCCACCACAACAACAATGCTTATTTTACTGGCAGAGTAAGATCCAGGTTTGATATTATTCCATCGAAAGGTCAAATTGTCGAGTCACGATCGTGGACTTCATGAACCCAAGTTTCTCCATAAGAACGTGTTCTTTTGCGACAAAGTGTGGCGAGCAAGTTTGTGACGGAAGGCATCACATATTTCTGTAATATTCTGCCATTTCTCCCAGGTTAAAATTGTATTAGTTTTCCATTTAGTTTCAGTTTGTTATGAATTAGTTAGAAAATATTACACAGAAACGTTTATTTCTAAAGTTTTATTTCTAGTTTTGGAGTACCATCAGTAAAGGGAGCCTCAGAAAGAAACAGATCAAAGTTATTACACGAGACATTAGTAGAAAAACATTAAAATATTCACTGATTGAAGTCATAACGGATTTAATCTAACATATCGATACCTAGATTATTCTGATAACATATGACCATGTCTTACGCATCTATGCTGGCAAACTCATGAAAATAAGCCTTAAACAAATGTATTCGTGATTTTTGCAGGGTAGCTAGAGAACAATTTTTAATGCATGTAGGCTAGTTTTTGAAAACGTCTTTCTTATTATCCGCTTTAGATGCCCTTCACAAGGTTTATTTTTCTAAGACGGAACTAAATCCTTCTGTCAGTACTGCAATTTAAATCACTCATGACGAATCTTGACAAATTGTTGTTGATGAGACGAGCAATTGCAAGCCCTAAGTATGTGTTACACAAAAGCATGTTAGTTTTCTCTAAAGACACATCTATGGATCAGGCATAAATGATTTTGTTCAAATTTAAAACAAAAGATACTCAGGAAATGTTTATTTTTATTTGTTTATGTGTTGTGCGTGTAGTTTCCTGTTATAAGAATTGTCGTCCAAAAATGATTATTTATGACCTATACTTGTATTCTTGTATTTTTGCATCAGTGATTGACAATTTGAGAACTTTTGAGAAATAGCGTTAGTTTCTTTGCCGTGCAGATTACTTATTTTGATTTCTCTAAATCACTTCAATCAAAGTTTGTTTTATTTTAAAGACCACTGGGTAAAAGTAATAATATTGAATATTATTACAGACACTCAGCAGGAAAGCAATACATGCTTTAATGTAACTAGATTCCCTTTCCTAAAAAGAGTGATTTCACCTGTCTGATATAAATATGGTGAATTATTCTTCTTGTGGCTTTGATATATTATCACCTTCTATTATTTGAAGTAAATAGCAGAATTTCTAGTACAATGAATTATTAAAGAAACTATTACATCAACTTGTCCTGCCAGCATACCCTCCGATTTCAGACACTGTTTCATGTAATTCTCCATCGCATTGATTGTCTCCCCAAAAGAAGTTTTGCGACTGTCTTTAACACTTCGCCGTATCACCAACAAAGTTTTTAAGAAGAGAAGAAACTAATTTAAACATCAGTTAAAAGAGGACATTTTGACAATTCTAAATTTTAGATTGTTGACCAAAACACAAAACGTTTAAAAGTAATAGTTTTTGTCACATCTCCGAATCAAAGAGATGTAAGCTATAACAAGTATCGTTAAAGTATAATTTGTTAATAATATCTTGAGACGAATTGTGCATTGCTTTAAGCTCCATAGGATATAGACTATATTTGGCACAACTTACCTGTCCTGTTGGTAATTACGATTTTTTTTACCCCTACAGTTGCATAATTGCACGTACGCGCGTAATTATTTGTATGTAATATTTTTACTTGCCAAACACCGTTTTCTTCCTTATCTTTAGAACAGGTACAATTTTTTTTTATAAGATTTGTTATTGTCATTGTACTTATTATATTATGTAATCAGTCTTTATGAGAAGGAAATTAAATGACGATGATAATGATGATGATGATGACAAAGTGATGGCGATGTTCACCGTTGAGAGGAAAGTCTTTCTGTATATCTATCTCCAATTGTACATGGAAATTTAACCGGTACGTTATGTTTAACATTCAGTTTTTACGTTACTTTGTGATTGAACGATGTGAAACTCCCAAGAGGAGTTTTGATTCACTAAGCATTTCATGTCAGAATTCAAGCAAAATAAGAATATATACAGAATTCTACACACCGCGTAATCGGACCTCTTTCCATGACCTTCCTTCCACAGTATTATTACTGTTCCGAAGAGAATGCTGCTTTCTGTAGAAGATATTGCCTTAGTGCTGATCCTAGCGTTTGGATCCTGTCTTGCAACTTATGGGTATTACTTCTAACGCAGATTTCTGAGCTTTCTAGACCGTTCTAAGCTCTCTGACCAGGTCATTATAGTTTATTACTTTTCCCGTCCCTTGTGTGTTTTTCTTGAGAATCCACCTGGTGGTAATGTGACTATAATGTAGGTCAGGTTCCTTTCCTTGAAACGTAATAATGTCTTGCCTCCATTGTTGTAATCTGTGGACTTTCTGGATGTTTAAATCCCGCAGGATTTCTTTCTTGTTGTCCCCTGCCACTAGACCTCTCTTGATCGTACCACGTGTTTGTACATTAATGTCGATACTTTTTAGACAGTAGCTAGTGGATGGCTAGAGGACTCACAGTACTAATTCAGCCTTCATAGTAGACCTATGCAAACATCATGATATTAAAAATTCAATAACTTCACATTTCTGAATGCTCACGATCAAAACTACATTTATCAGTATAGACACATCCTTGATGACAGCTTCTGTGTAGAGAAAACACTATGAGTCGAGACATTTTCTTGATGTATATGCATTTGAAATATGTGTTTTCAATTCCGCACAATGGAGTCAGGTAATAATTTCAAGAACGAGTTTTCCAAACTTAAGAGTGTTAAATTACTGAAATTCCATTAATAAAACAGTGTCATTTTTCGTCAGGATAAGCTCTCAAAAAAATATTTTAACTGAAATCTCTCTTTCATTATCAACCAATCCTGACAATCCAAATCCATATACATTCTATTTTATATTCACCCATTTTTAGATTGGTTCCCATTATTCCATGTCATTAGTATCCACCCTTTATGTATTTGACAAGACTATGAATAGGAGAATGCATAAGTAAACAGAACGCATAGTTCTGCTTGTCAAACATTGCCTTAGTGAATATTTTATTATATTGCAATTTTATTGACGCCATGTATAGCAATGGCGCAATTCAGGAAACATTTAAGTATCTGAGCTTCATTTTAAAAAATCAGACTAGGAGCACAGATACGGAAAATCAGAAGAAAAAAATATTAAAATAAATCTGTCTAATATAGAGTTAAGTTTTTTGTTTTACTATCAACATTTATCACTCTTCAATTTAAGACTGACAAATATTAACAGCCTCGTTATATTATGAAATAAATGAGAATAAGGTTATTTATATGTGGATTTATTACAACAGAACAGGAGATTTAAATGACAGAATTACCTAAAATTCCCCGGAACATACAAAATTTAAAATAAAAGTAATATAGGCATAGGCCAATTGAGACACAATAAATGAAGTTCTAAAACATTCACTGAATGAAATTGTAGGGACACAAAAATATGAGATCATCGCCATTAGGCATGGTGGAAGAGAGGTAAGTGATCATATCTGAAACATAATGTTTGAAATATCACGTTATTGGCCATAATTAATATATAAATGGTAACTTGTATAAACTTTATATATATATATATATATATATATATATATATATATATATATATATATATATATATATATATCGCATTGATATTAACCAATGTGCAAAACACTATACCTAGCACAGTCAAATCTGCACACTCGACACGCTGTATCCCATTTCTATTTCATGGCAACAGTTGCCGTATCTAAAAATATGTTTAACTGAGAGGTATAGAAAAGGTATTCCTTTTGTTTGTTATTAATAAACAGAACCATAATTGTGCATTTACTTAAAGTTAATTGTATATGCATATGTAGAACCGGTGTAGGGCCGTTATTTTCTATAGGACTCACGGTACTAACTCAGTTCCTCAGTAAACCTCTGCAAGCACAATTATATTGAAATGTCAATAACTTTAAATTTCGGAATGCTCATAATCAAACCTATATTTATCAGTATAAACACATCTTTGATAACAACTTCTGTGTAGAGAAAACCATGTCGTGTCATTTTCTGGATCTAGTTGTGTTTGTAACATGTGTTTTGAATTTCGCACCAATGAGTCAGGTGATAATTTCAGTAACGAGTTTTCCAAATTAAGGTATATGAAAGGACTGAAATTCCACCAATAAAGCAATGTCTAAATATCTTACAATTTTACAGCTAGAACTAGGATAAGGTCTTAAAAGAGTTTTCACTAAAATCTTACTTCATTATCTACCAATCCAGGATTGCCAAACCGAAATATTCTCTATGTTATGTTCACCCGTTTACTTGCTCCCCTCCCCCCCCCCTCCATGTTAAGGGATGAAGAATAAGTCCGATGCGGCCTCTTGCATGTCAAACGAGGGACTAATGGAGGCAATCGTTTGACGTGGGATGCATTACGTGATCACGTTCCTCCTAAAATGGTCTTGGATTTTTTAAAGACCACAGTTTACATAGAATAGTTTTGACATGTGATTTTTGCAAAATATTTACCTTTTAGCCTATATTTCATGATGCAGATTTACCTTTGTCGGAATTGGCAAGGATTTTGTCTTTAACATATTTGCTAACTAGCTTATGCTTTGTAGTTCTAAGTCATGATTGTGTTGATGTGATGTTAAACTACATACATACATACATACATACATGCATGCATGCATGCATGCATACATACATACATACATACATACATACATACTATTCAGTGCAACTAAAGGCAAGAAACAAAATTCAATGGAATTGGGTCATTCCAACATTCCAATTGTTCCACCTAACACCTGTTCAGTATTCGCACATAATAGGATATTTTACGTAAGATCAGAAGTAAGATTACTGCACAGTTGACATAGTATTTCCTTTTATGAAGTGATTATTGTTGAAGTTACCACGCTCCGAATCATTGTATGTATGTATGTATGTATGTATGTATGTATGTATGTATGTATGTATGTATGTGGGTGGGTGGGTGGGTAGGTAGGTAGGTGTTTGGGTAGGTAAGTATATTTAACGGCTTCTCAGCACAATATGATGTCAACTAAAACTGAAGTTAAACCAATGTAAAATGAAGAATTGCTCCTAAACGTTTGGAAAATAAACCCTTCATGTAAACATGAAGTACAATGAGATAAAATATAAAAAGTAAAGACTTTACAATTTTAGAAAGAAATATCACATTAAAGATAACCTTAACACATGTAAATTTCTTAAAATATATGGGAAAAAAATGCCGCTACATAAACCGCATTCCCTCAGAAAGTCCATGATTTTTCTCGGGTGGACCGATCTGGTGGCCTAGTGGTTAGAGCGTCCGCCTCGGATGCGGGAGGTCGCTGGTTCGAACCAAAGACTTATGAAAATGGTACTAAAAGCTGCCTCTCTAGGCGCTCAGCATTAAGAGATTAGTGTTAGGACTGGTCGGCCTGGTGTCAGGATAATGGGACTGGGTGGGACATGATGCTACATGTCTGCGGCATGATATGCCCCAGTGCCCAGTGCTAGACATCACTAGAAACTGCCACACTGCAGACATCGTTGCGATATCACTGAAATATTGTTAAAGCTACGTTAAAAATCTAAATCACACACATACACACACACCCTCAGAAAGTCATTGATTATTCATCTCCCAGCAGCTTTCTTCAGTTGCGACTGCCCCTAAAGTGGCTGCTTTTACAACCGCTGTAGATGCAACCACTCACAAAGGTGGAAGAGACACGAGGAATGGAATTATTCCAATGTTTTGGGGGGTTTTTTGTTTGTTTGTTGTTTTCGTTTTGTTTTGTTGTTTTTTTTTCTTTTTTTTGTATTTGCTCCGTCTCTGACGTGGATCATTTTAATATCACAGAGTTATTCTTTTGTTTGGTTGCATTAAGCTGACTGTGTTGCGTTTGAGTCAGCCTCACGGGGACGATTCCATTTAACTTTGTCAAAGAAAACCACAATGTGACCCAGCAATCGTTTCATATTGCGCTCTTAATTTTCGCAAGTTGCTTTGGGCTAAGGCCCACCGTAACTTTGTGATAGGACATTATTATTTGTAAACGTAACAGGTTCAGTTAATATGTTACGAATTTTCTATAGGCGCGTCAATGACTCTCATTCGGCCACCAGTGCCCTCCAACAACAAAAACTTGTCGGAGAGGATCTCAGCAATACATTTTAATAAAAGCAATAAAATGAGTACAACGTACAAACGTTGTGTTGAGAAATCTACAGACCTGTGTCAATTTTTCAATGCCAGTGTATGTACGATCATTCTTTGTGATATACGCATGGATCTAAATTGTTCGTAAAGTTAAGCAAAATTTCTTCGGAGGGTTTCTGATGACCGTTTAACCGCAGAGAAACTTCCGACACTCCTAGCTGGTCAAATATCATCGCACTACGAGTTTGATTGTTAGTCCGAGTTGAATCTTGAAAGGCCATAACACAAACACATGTTTTGGTGCGCTGAGGCCAAGACGGGTACATATTTGTCCTGTAAACTGTGCCGGAGCAATAATTTCTGGCATAAAGGATTTCGTGGATGCCAGAAACGACAGTGTCGAGGTATTTCAAGACTGCATAAACATTATCATCGCGTTTCTGTGGTCAGTGAAGGCATTAGCACATGTATCCACAATCTAAATGTTGACAACATAACTTGACCCTCAGTAGTGCCATCGTCAAGCCCAATTGTATCCTTGAGTGGTACCCTTATAAGTTAACATGAGTATGTGTTTGGCTGAATCGGAAACGAAAAAAAATTTGAGCTCCATGAAGTTGTAATCGATGCTGCAAAAACTTGGTTTAAATTCGGGTTTGTACTTAGCTGCTCCGCCAACAACAGGTCTGCCATGCATACCAGAGGAGTTATGAGTTTATGAAAGCACCCGGGTAAAGTAGATGCTAGATAGACGGAATGTGATTTGCATGTTCGTTTGAGTCCTTATAAAGCATCATAGATAGAAAAGCCGACCTCCCTAAATCGTTGCTATATCTCGCGAGTCCAATAATCGTCGCGGCAATGTCACCGTTGTCAAGAATTGCTTCGATTTCCTTTCCATCGATGAAATTACGTGCACTGTCGCACATCGCCATGATGCCATTGCTAGTTTATTTATCCAGACCGCAAGCTTTTTATGGGTCTAAAGCATATAGACACTTGAGCTCCTAAACGAGTTACTACTATATTACTCATGTATGGTACTTTTGGGAAGTTACATGATGAAACATCTTAGTGAAGTGGCTAAAAACACTCCAGTATTGCGTGTTCAGTGTTTCAACCTTTTCAGTACCTGTTTTTACTAATCTGGTATTTGTCCTAAGTAAAGAAATGTGCTTTTGATGTTGTTTATTTTCAATGGCTGTTAAAGTATTTCCAGTATAGTTTCGACTCTGAGGTTAATTTTCCAATCATGTTGTTTATGTAGCTGATATGTGAATTTTTTATTTTCTTTAATTTCAGCTCTTGACTATTTCTATTTTGTTCTAATTTTCACTACCGGCACGCTTTGCTTTAGCATGAGTTTTGCCTCTTGTACGAACCAGTTTTCTGATATTGTCTGTAATCCAGAGCATCGAAACAACCTATCTACTAAATTTTGAAAGAACATTTTTTTTTTTTTTCAAATGTAGAAGTTAGAAAAGATTTTATAATTTTTCAGTTTACTTAATATCCTTCTTATTTTCCAAACCGTTCAAATATTGGAATTTTGCAAAGGTGTAAGTTTCAGATCTCATTGCATCAAAATTTCCCTTGCTAAACAAATATAATTTTCGACGATTTTGTTGTTTTGTTATTTTGTTTGGATTTTTTTGTGGGGTTGCGGGGTGTTTTTTTTTGGGGAGGGTTGGGTTGGTTTTTTACGATGCGTGTACTTGTATAGATAGGTCACTAAACCGATCAGGTGAATGAATGAATTTGCCTTGCAATTGGGTCAGGGCGAGGTTTAATATATTTCTATCACGAGTTGGAAAGTGGACTATTTGTACTAAGTCATGGGGATTCATAATATCAATCGGTATCTGGCCCTTTGAGTTACTAAGTATGTATAAGGTAAAAGTGGACGGCAAGAATGTCAAAGAAGGATTATCGTAGCTTTATAATGGTCCATGCAAAGTATGATGGGAATTATCAAGTGTTTAGGAAATACGTACAAAGAGAATACTTTAACCAAAACTTTAACACACTGTTGATGCCGACGTTGCCTTCGGAAAAGTGACGGCTTTGACACTCGTTCTTCTAACCTGAGCTCGACATTGACTCATAGAAATTAGCCTCAAGAATTAGACTAGATGAAGAACTATGGCAAAAAGCACAAAATCTGGATGAATTTTCCTGCTACTTGCCGTCGGAAGAAAGCTGATCTTTGAGAGGTCATTACTACTTACGACGGGGCCCCGAGTGGCCGAGTGGTCTAAAGCGCTCTCCGTTACGGACCACTGCCATCTCACCTCTGTCTGCGTGGGTTCGAGTCTAAGATTCGGCGAATGTGGATATGTGAGAAAGCTTGCCAGTAGCTTCTCGTGGGTCGGTGGTTCTTTCCGGGGATTTCCCGGTTTCTTCCTCCACCATTAATACTGGCCGCCATGTATAGCCTATCCTGTGCTGAAAAATGGCGTTAAGCCCCACAACAACAACAACAACAACTACTTACGATATCCGTAGAAAACGTTCGACAGTAACTGATATTCAAATTTATTCATCAAATCTTTGTATAATGTTTTCAAAGCATAGTGGAATCCAAATTGTTGTTAAGATTTATGCATTTAAGCACTATATAGGTGATAAAAATACACAAATACCTGATTGAGAAGCCATCACAACATAAATTCCAGCACATGCTGTCAGTGTCATTGAAACATACTTATTCGATTTTATTAGCCTTACGCTTGAACTGAAGATACTGTGAAATCTGTACGTCCGTCTGTCTCAGTGGCGGATTTAACTCTGTGGAGGCCCCTAGGCAGTCGAAATCTCGGCCCCCCCCCCTCGCAAATTACCTCCTAATACGTCAAGATCAAATCAATTCAATATTATTTTGATCGGTTGTCGCGGGGCCCCTAAAAGGCGTGGGGCCCATAGGCCGGTGCCTACTCTGCCTATTTGGTAATCCGGCACTGGTCTTTCTGATACCACATCATAAACTGATGGGTGGAAATTCACAAAACTTTGTAGTTATGTTGATATTGAGGTAACCAGCTACTGGAAGGATTCATTCTTGGCTCCCATTCCTGATGTCACTTCTGATGGGGTCAAAGTTCAATTGTACAAAAATTCCAGTTACAATAATATATTCAATACAGCAAGAAGATACCATATGCGACGGGTTTTGCAATACGGCACATGGGTCAATGACTGGGGTGGGTGTGATTTATGAAGAGGAGGGACATGGATTAGAATTAGAATATGCAAAAAAACGCGCGGATTTGTGATGGCGACCCACTGCAGTTGCTCTAGCATGCAATTCTTTTAGAGATAATGCAATACAGCGCTGGATTAAGGGCATGGATAAAATTTCATGTGTTTAAATAAACCACATATAGGTCAAAACAGTCTAATATTTAGCCTAATATAGCAAAAATAATTATACACATATGAAAGATAGTTCAAGGATTGTTTACGAGGTGTTTTTGTTTAAAGAACTATAGCTTCCGCCCCCCCCCCCCCCGCCAATCTTAAGCGTACCGGGCCTACCAAAGTCTTAATCGGACCCTGCTTGGACCTTTAAGTGCATCAAGACAGATTTGAAACTACCTCCGTGGTCATAAGATTAAGTGACTATAACTTTCAAATCATTTTGTTCTTCAGATTGCATAATTTGGTGCAAAAGACGGTTCTGTTTTCAATAACATTTTATTTATTTTCGGTGGTTCTTTTTTGGGGGGGGGTGGGGGAGACTACATACTATAGAACGTACGAACCTTTCCCAAACTCCCAGGCAGAACTGAAAAATCAGCATCTCTACCTGAGAACACACAAGAATAGTTTATGTCTCTGTCGCGTAAAGTCAAATTATAATAGGGTGCGTACATGTATTGTATTATCTACAATAAAAATTTAAATGGGTGCGTGCCTGTGTGTGTGAATAGTGTTCTGGTTAATTTGGCAATGTAGCATTTTATGAACTACGGAAATCAATATTCTAACTGAGTCTAATAATGCCAATATAACACTTAACAAGCTTCCCAACCAACAATGTCAAAAGATTTTAAATATATTTGCACCCTATATTTATTGGGGGATTTTTTTTTCACCCGGTGTCCCTTCTACTTTAGTTTTTCTTTCTACCCCTCTTTATCTCGTTCTTTCTTTCTTCGTGAACAAGCTGGCGCCGGAAAACCTGTGAAAATGAATGTTCTGATATTTAACCGTGGCCTCGAAAGTGGATACACTTGTATTTAAAAACCAGAAGAAAAAAAATACAACATTGGAATACAGCTGACTGGTTAAGAATACCTATAAGGGCAATGTAAATGAGCCATATAATGTGCCGGGTACATAATAAGCTATCTACACAAAACATTTTGCTAAAAGTATTCATACTGACTTAACAGATATTACCTTGTACGGCACAGACTAATTTTATATAATGCGTTTCCATGTGTACACCAATTTACTGCCCGACTAATAATTGGGGGGGGGGCATATTTATTTATCATTATTTTTACATTCATGCCTCGAATCCTTATATATCGTTCTTCAAGGGTTAGTAGAATCCAGATAGTTTTCTTGACTGATGCCTTTAAGCATCGTTTCTTCCTAACCCTGCCAAAAAAAAAAAAAAAAAAAAAAAAAAAA
>JAECUM010064522.1:0-14305 GCA_016617855.1 Megalonaias nervosa | reverse complement strand
TATATATATATATATATATATATATATATATATATATATATATATATATATATAATATATATATATATAAGGTTTAGACCAGGGGTCTCAAACTCAATCCACCCTGAGGGCCGCACGAGGGCATTTTTGATGGCCCATTGGCCGCACCACCTTTGTTATCTCTCATGACACCTTGTGATGGCAATCATTTAGCGGACCACAGGATATGGCTTGGTGGGTTGAAATTTATTTCAGATGCAAAATGAAAATAAAATACGTATTGATAAGTTAGATTATCAACAGTTGTCTTGATTCATGCAAATTCTTCATGGTGGGTAGATGTAAACTTTTAATGACATTTGCATATTTTTCTTTTTTGGTCAATTTTTGTGATTTGTGTGCAGTCACTGACATGAAGGGGAAAATATCACTAACTTTCAGTATCTGTGTGAGGCCTACATTGGTTACTTTTCCCTACTATTAGTATGTGGATAAAGGAGGTGGGGGCCATAGAAAGGATTTTCTTTATTAGTATAATGACAATCTTGGACAGGAGATGATTTTATTACTTGAAATGTTTCCTGATCTTAGAAGTAGAATTACTACAATAGTAATAAATCAGGTGACACAACTTGTTCTGTGACTGTAAAAATGTGAAATTTGAAGAGAAATAAGCACATTCAGTGATCACATATAGAAAGGACTAAGTATCATACAGAAAGAGAAATAGTCTTGTCCAGTGACAACACAATTTAGTCAAGTAAAAGCATGGTATGTGAACAGATAATTGACTCATACATTGAGCACGCTGAGATTAATAAGAAAGAGATGATATGTAAGAGAAAAATCACCAATAATCATCCAAACAAAGCTGTATAACTGTAGTATATCCTGGTGTTAAGGTGAACTCATTTGCAGTTGTACAACTAGAAGTTGCAATGACTCTTCAGGATATGTGAGAAAGCTTGCCAGTAGCTTCTCGTGGGTCGGTGGTTCTTTCCGGGGATTTCCCGGTTTCTTCCTCCACCATTAATACTGGCCGCCATGTATAGCCTATCGTGTGCTGAAAAATGGCGTTAAGCCCCACAACAACAACAACAACAACAACGACTCTTCGCTGAGAATGGGGACTTAGCCTAAAATAGATAAATATTTAAAAGTCATGAAAATAGATCCTAAATGAAGATAAAAAAATGAAGAAATTACTAAATTTCAGAAAGTTGCAAAAAATATACAATATTGTTAGTGAGAGACCATCATGATTGACACATCTTTATTCTTCATTTTGTTCTGATATGATAAGTCTCTAGAATACTAACACTCTTCAAGTGAGAGAATACCCAGTGATTATCTCCTTTAAGCGTTGAATGAGACGCACTGACAGTGCACCAATTTACCATTGTTTTTGGTGGGAAACAAATGAATATTATTTTTCCTTTAAAAATGAGGAGTTGTCAATTTAGCTCTCTCAGCTCATATGTTTTTAGTGTCAATATTTCGTATAATCCCAGTTGTCAATGTAGAACTGGTTTACAAAATACATTTTTTATGGTGTCTAGCAAATGATTTTATTCATCGCAAGACTTTTCCGATCTTTTTTTAATATTTCTGCCTGTATTAGTTGATCCATTTCTAAACAACTTATTAAAGAACCTCTGCCATATACTGTAATTAATTCTAAACTTATAGGAGTACCTAGATTACATAATTGTATCTACAGATACCTGGTAGATAAAAATATTTAATCAGCTCTCACTAGAACATGCAGTGTTTTCTGTTTACAAAACTTCACCAAATTTTGACAAAGTACAAAACATTTACAATAATTTTTGCATTATGCAGCTTTCATTTTATCCTTTCTCTGATTCAGACATTGTAACAGATGGTCATAGTTTCTCATAGCTTTGTGGCCTTCATTTTCAGATCATTGCAAATTCTTTCTGACGTTAGTTTATCAGCCTCCAAATGTATTATTTCATGATCTGTATATCCTGACTATTTTACCAATAACTAAATGGAAAATCTTCAAATGTGGTACATATTATTCAGAGAAACAAGCCACATACTTTAATTAAATAAGTTTTAAAAACTAGTAACATTAATAAATAATGGATAGGATTTGAAAAGAAACATACTTTAGAAATAGGCTAACTTAAGAGTATATTTGAGAATCTAATGATACACCTATGAGTGTAATTGATATCATGGCAGCTTTGAAAGAAATTTTTATTTTAAAAGAATCTTTGTGGTTTTTCATTTTTTGTTTGGTCCCATGTGTGTGTGTGTGTATTTGTATGTGTGTGTCTATTTGTGTGTATGTATGTGCTAGAAACTCATTGCAGTTGTTAAACAAAAAAGATATGAATGCATAAATAACTATTCTCAGATGCAAATTTAAATACTGTACCACTTGGTGTGTGATTGTGTTGTGTGTGTGTGTGTGCGTTTTTTTAATTTACATTGTAGCTTTAAAAAATTTTCAGTCATATCGCTACAATGTCTGTAATGTGGCTGTTTATAGTGATGTCTAGCACTGGGGCATCATGCCAAAGACATGTAGCATGATGTCCCACCTAGTCACAATATCCTGACATTAGGCCAACCAAGCCTAACACTAACCTCTTAATGCTGAGTGCCTAGTGAGGCAGCTGTTTGTACCACTTTTATAAGTCTTTGGTATGACTTGGCCAGGGTTCAAACCCATGATTTCCCGCATCTGAGGTGGATGCTGTAACAAATAGGCCATCGGAACGGTTGTGATTGTGTTTGTTTTTGTTCATGTGTTTGGTATTCCCCTGTGTCTTTTTTAGCCTTGTACAAAATATTCCTGCCCCTCTTACATATTTTAGGAAAAAAGCAAGCAAAATTGAAGAGATGGAGAGTGTATAAATGCTTTCCTTTAGGATGGTCTTCTGATTTCAGCAAATTTACAAGATCCATCCATCTTAATACAAATGATGATCTTGTGTGTGTTCTGTGGCCCCCATTGTTTATTGGTTGACACATTGCCATTGGACTATTATTTACCAAAACATCAAAGATCTTGCCAAAAACTGATAGGTGCATATCCATTTCCATCATGTTTTTGTACGGTAAATGAAACTTTTCCTTTGCATTCTGTTACGACCATGTAGTTTAATTACTTGTGTGTTAAAATTTGAATTTTTTTTTATTTCATTTTTGTATCATTTTGTTGTGATGATTGTTATATGGGATCTGGTATTTTGATAGAAACATCATGTTTATTTGGAACCTAAATATGACTCGCATGGCACGATCTTGTATGCCATGGTTTGTCGAGCTAAGTAAACAGTCGGCAAAAATGATTGGTTGTGACCAAGGTCATTTCCAATTATACTTGTTGACATTCTGTACTGCGATGTGACATTATGAAATAACTACGCGCACTAAATGCGCGTGCTACGTCTTAGTTCGCTTTAAATACTCAGGTATCTGTGAAATGGGGGAGAGTCATATTTTAACACCTTTTAGAGTTGTAATATATACCTTGAGAAGAAGGTATTCTTTTTATGGTGCTAGAAAGAGTTTTTCGTTTGTACGTCTGTAGATCGAGATGTATATTGTGTTATAGATGATAGCCATTCTTCATCTACCTTTTAAATAATAATTATTTTCCCTGGAGAACTATAAACAACTGGCTTTGGACAAAGATATTTAGTGAAATTAATTCTAAATTGGACAGAACATTACAAATTGTGATTCAAAGTGAAAATTCTGGACATTTGTGTAAAACCTTCGTCTGACGTCATCATCCGCCATCTTGGAACAGAATTGAGATTCAGACTACTTCAATTAGAACTGTTTATTGATAGGACTTATATGTTTTCACAATTTTAGGACAAATGTTTGGATTTTCTTTGCAAATCGTAAGTCCTATTTCATATTTTCACCTTTTCACCATGTTTTCTAGGGAAATAAATTATTTTTGTTAAAACTTACAAAGCTTGTTGTCTTCGCTCTTTTCTTTATATTACTTTAAACGAGCCGATACGTAACATAAAGAAAATTGGGTGCTCGTTCTTGGATTTATGAAATTGGCTGATATATGAATTTGGCAAAAAAATTGAAATTTAAATTCCCCTAGTTTCAAATCCCAAGTTCTGTTTCACATTTTACTTGAAATCTTAGTGAAAACAACAGGCTTTCTTTCACAATGTCGAAAGTGGAGAGTTTTCTTTCTAGTCCAACTTTGGGTCAGTTGGATAGTCTGAAAAATGATGAGTTGCTTGAACTTGCCAGAAAGTACGAACTTTCTGAAGCAAGAGCTTCCTTGACAAAACAAGAAATTAAAAATATTTTAATTCAATATTTGGTAGGGAAGAATATTTTTGACAAAAGTGTTTTGGCATCGGTCAGTAAGTCTGTGACAGACTCTGACATTAAGGTAATGGAAATAAAAATGAAATATAAGATGGAAATAGAGTTAAGGAAGCTCGAGCTTCAGAATCAGAAAGACGAGAGAGATAGACAGGAAAGAGAGCAAGAAAGGCAACTAGAATTACAAAAGGCACAAATGCATTTACAGAAAGATAAAGAAGATAAACAAATGCAATTAGAAGAAAGGGAGAAAGAAAGACAAATAGAAGAAAGGGAGAAAGAAAGACAATTAGAAGAGAGGGAGAAAGAAAGACAGATGCAAAAAGAGAAGGATGAAAAAGAATTACAGAAGGAACAAATACAATTACAAAAAGAACAATTACACATACAGATGCAAAAAGAGAAGGATGAAAAAGAATTTCAAATTAAAATGAAAGAATTGGAGCTGGCATGTAACAAGCACAATTCCACTTCACATAGAAATTCAAAGTTTGACATAGTAGGAAATATCAAGTTAGTACCCCCTTTTAGTGAAAAGGAAGTAGACAAATATTTTATTAATTTTGAAAAAGTTGCTGAGAATTTGAAATGGCTAAGGGAGTATTGGACTCAATTATTGCAGAGTGCACTTTATGGCAAGGCCAGAGATATCTATATATCCCTGTCAGTACAGCAAAGTTCTGACTATGATTTGGTTAAGGAATGCATCTTGAAGGGTTATGCATTAGTCCCTGAGGCTTATTGGCAAAAGTTCAGAAACTATAGGAAAGATGCTAGACAAACTTATGTTGAATTTGCTAGAGAAAAAGAACAGTTATTCAAGAGATGGTGCTTAGCCAAGAAAATCGAACATGATTTTGAAAGTCTTGAACAATTAGTATTACTTGAAGAGTTCAAGAACTGTGTCCATAGTGACATTAAGAATCATCTTGAAGAGCATAAAATTGAAACCTTGGAAAATGCTGCTGTTGCTGCTGATGAGTATTCCTTAACTCATAAAGTTCCTGCTGTAAGCAAATCTTTCACTCAGCAGTCTACTGATAGAAGGTGTTTCAACCAAATACGTCTCCTCCTAAGACTCAATCGGGCATAACTTCTAAAAATCAAGCTTCTGACAGACTTGATTCAAAATCCTTGTCTATTCCTACATGTACCTATTGCAAGAAAAAAGGACACGTCATTTCTGATTGCTTCAAATTGAAATATAGGCATCAGAATCAAGATAGACCTATCCCAAATGCTCTTATTTCTAAGAGGTCAAGGTCACGGTCATGTATTGAAAACAATACATTTGTTGGGTTTGAAAAACCCCAGTCTGATTTTATTATGGAGAATTTTGAACCATTCATGTTGAAGGGTTCTATATCACTCTTGGGTGATTTGGCCAATCCTATCCCTATTAAAATTTTGAGGGATACAGGAGCTTCTCAGAGTCTTTTAGTGTCAGGTATTTTGCCTTCTTCAGGGAGTAGAGTGCGGCTTTGTTAATGTTCCTCTCCATTCTGTTAATTTGTCATCATACTTAGTTTCAGGACCTGTGACAGTCGGTTTAGTGTCTACTTTACCCGTTGAGGGCATTCATTTGTTGCTAGGCAATGACTTAGCTGGAGACAAGGTTGTTGCTAATCCACTTGTAACTGACAAGCCTTCTTTGGATCAGAAAGTTGATCCTGTTGAAAAAGAAATCCCTGATTTATACCCAGCTTGTGCAGTTACCAGAGCTATGGCAAAGAAAGCTCTTGAGAATGATTTTGATAAGGAATGTGTTCCTTTAGCTGACACATATATTGGTCAGGCTTTTGATGAGGTCACTTTCACTTCTAATTTGGATCAATCAAAAGGTATTGATCATAGTGATCCTCTTTTGAATACTCAATTCTCTTTTATCTGATCAGGGTGACAAACGACAATCACTTGTGATCAAACAGGAGAAAGATCCTGAGATCTCCTTTTGTTTCAGAGGGCCATTAGTGAAACTGAAGCTACTGAAGTACCTGTCTGTTACTTCATTAAAAATGGAGTTCTTACGAGAAAATGGAGACCTCCCAAGGTACCTGCTACATGTAATGACAAATGGTCAGTAAAATATCAGATTGTGGTTCTGAAACCTTACAGACAGGAAATACTTAGTTTGGCCCATGAAACTCCTCTGGCTGGTCATTTAGGGATAAATAAAACTTATCACAAGATCTTGACTCACTTTTATTGGCCAAAAATCAAAAGTGACGTTTGCAATTTCTGTAGATCTTGTCATACTTGTCAAATGGTAGGAAAACCAAATCAGAAGATACCTAAGGCTCATCTGCAACCAATTCCTGCATTTGACAAACCATTCAGTAGAATTATGGTAGATTATGTTGGTCCCTTACCAAAGACCAAGTCAGGCAACCAATATTTGTTGACCATAATGTGTGCATCAACAAGTTTCCCAGAGGCAATTCCTTTGAGGAATTTTACTCAATTTGGCCTTCTCAAATTTGTTCAATCTGGTCAAAGGTCATATTTCAAGTCTGGAATTTTCCAGCCTGTTATGCTTGAATTTGGCATGCAGCAGTTCAAGTTAAAAGTGAAACTATGGTTTCACCAAACTTTGCTTGAGAGAATTTTTGAGTTTTGTAATAGAGTCCATTCTCTCTTGCTCATTCTTCAGAATTTTCTTCAAAGAAGTTTTTATGGCCCTTACAAAGTAAAGAAGAAAATGAATGAGTTAAATTATAATATTAGTACTCCGGTCTAAGTAAATTAATGGAGTACTATTATATTGAAAGAGATAGCCAGGTAAATCATGCAATTAATTTAGTTGTACCTGTCCCACAAACTGAGGATTTGAGTGAAAGAATTCAGTCGGATTCTACTGATCTTGGAACAACAAATATTCGGAATTCGGAAATTATGGAAAATCTAGACCAGAAACTTTGTCATTTACAACAACAAGAAAAAAGTGAACCTAAACAGTTATTGTCTGAATATGACCACTTGTTTCCAGACGTACCTACAAGGACAAACAAAATTTTTCACGACGTTGAAATAGTAGATTCAAAACCCATGAAACAACACCCATACAGGATGAACCCTCTCAAACAGGAATACTTGAAAAAGGAGATTCAGTATTTACTGGAAAATGATTTTATAGAGCCCCTGCCCCTCTTACATATTTTAGGAAAAAAGCAAGCAAAATTGAAGAGATGGAGAGTGTATAAATGCTTTCCTTTAGGATGGTCTTCTGATTTCAGCAAATTTAAAAGATCCATCCATCTTAATACAAATGATGATCTTGTGTGTGTTCTGTGGCCCCCATTGTTTATTGGTTGACACATTGCCATTGGACTATTATTTACCAAAACATCAAAGATCTTGCCAAAAACTGATAGGTGCATATCCATTTCCATCATGTTTTTGTACGGTAAATGAAACTTTTCCTTTGCATTCTGTTACGACCATGTAGTTTAATTACATGTGTGTTAAAATTTGAATTCTTTTTTATTTCATTTTTGTATCATTTTGTTGTGATGATTGTTATATGGGATCTGGTATTTTGATAGAAGCATCGTGTTTATTTGGAACGTAAATATGACTCGCATGGCACGATCTTGTATGCCATGGTTTGTCGAGCTAAGTAAACAGTCGGCAAAAATGATTTTTTGTGACCAAGGTCATTTCCAGTTATACTTGTTGACATTCTGTACTGCGATGCGACATTATGAAATAACCATGCGCACGAAGTGCGCATGCTAGTCTTAGTTTGCTTTAAATACTCAGGTATCTGTGAAATAGGGGGAGAGTCATATTTTAACACCTTGTAGAGTCGTAATATATGCCTTGAGAAGAAGGTATTCTTTTTATGGTGCTAGAAAGAGTTGTTCGTTTGTATGTCTGTAGATCGAGATGTATATTGTGTTATATTTGAGAGCCATTCTTCATCTACTTTTTAAATAATAATTATTTTCCCTGGAGAACTATACACAATAGGCTTTGGACAAAGACATCTAGTGAAATTAATTCTAAATTGGACAGAACATTACAAATTGTGATTCAAAGTGAAAATTCTGGACATTTGTGTAAAACCTTCGTCTGACATCATCATCTGCCATCTTGGAATGGAATTGAGATTCAGACTACTTTAGTTAGAACTGTTTATTGATAGGACTTATATGTTTTCACAATTCTAGGACAAATGTTTGGATTTTCTTTGCAAATCGTAAGTCCTATTTCATATTTTCACCTTTTCATCATGTTTTCTAGGGAAATAAATTATATTTGTGAAAACTTAAAAAGATTGTTGTCTTCGCTCTTGTCTTTATGTTACTTTAAATGAGCTGATACGTAACAATTCCACAAAGTGTTTTTGTATCATGAAGTGTTGTGATTCATGAAATGTTTTATTATTCTATGTCCCTCAGCTTTTCCTGGCACAAGGAAATGTTTTATGACAAATTTCCTTATGATGATTGTTTAAAAATGATTAATTTTCATCTTGTTTATTTCAGCGTTTCTCTGATCTTAGTGGTGTTTAGTGTTGCAGTTTTCTTACCTGGAAGAAAATGTGAACAACCATGCATTCCATTCAGTAAAAGTCAAGATGATACGATTGAAAATTTTTTTGTGTATATTTGCTGTATATTTGTGGCTTTTCATGTGCTTCAAATTTACTTACTGTATGTGAACAAGTTGTACAAATGTAGATATTTTGTATAGTTCTATAAACATTCTGGTCTCATTTTATTATAAAATTCCAGTCTTTCATTTTGTGATAATTTGTTTTTAAGATCTCTGTATAGAAAATATTCGAGAAACACTACTTTTATCCTTTTTATCACAAATATATCATTTCAGATTGTAAATATAATCACTTAAACATACCTCTACATGGATGTGATTATAACAGATAACTTCAAATTGCCATTGGCAGATTGCCTGTTAATTATATGTTATATATGTCTGTATTGGCCTCAGCCTTTTAGTTATTCAGGATTATGTTATGAACATGCTATTTTCAGAGCTTATTGTCTCCTTTCAATTAATTTTGGTTTCTAATGATAACAGTGAAAAAACAATCAAAACTATTTTTTTCTTTCTTGCAATGGGAAGAAGGCATATTCTATTTTTGTCCACTCCTGAACACAATCAGTATATTTATATACATTGTG
This sequence comes from Megalonaias nervosa, assembly GCA_016617855.1. Lineage (NCBI taxonomy): Eukaryota > Metazoa > Mollusca > Bivalvia > Unionida > Unionidae > Megalonaias > Megalonaias nervosa. The sequence continues at coordinate 4,841 of JAECUM010064522.1, read as the reverse complement.
TAAACTTCATATATATATATATATATATATATATATATATATATATATATATATATATATATATATTTGTTATTCTTGTCTCAAAGTGTAGGTGGAAAGTGGTCAATAAACTTAGGAGTGTTTTGCTTCCTTGTAAATAACTATTTATGTCATTGTACTGTCACATCCTGATATTTTGAGTCAGATATTGTTAGGCTTTGCAATTTTTATTCAGTGTACAGTCAACCTGATTTTATTATTATTCAATGTACAGTCAACCTGATTTTATTGTTATTCAGTGTACAGTCAACCTGATTTTATTGTTATTCAGTATACAATCAACATGATTTTATTGTTATTCAATGTACAGTCAACCTGATTTTATTGTTATTCAGTGTACAGTCAACCAGATTTTATTGTTATTCAGTGTACAGTCAAACCTGATTTTATTGCTATTTAATGTGCAATGAAATATGATGTACTGAACAGTTTCATTTAATGTTTATGTATATATTTCTATGTCCTTACATTTCATGCATCTGTTCATATTTCTGGGCCAAATTACTGCAAATGTTTGGCTTTTATAAATGTCTGTTTCAAGTAGGCAGTTTAATAATGCTTAAAAATTTTATTCAGTAGAAAAATCCCATGTTAATCATTTTATTATGTCAATATGTTTATTTCAAAACAAGAGTGTACTTACAGATGTATGTAAATGTAATTCATGTTATCAATATGTACATTGTACTTTTGTTTTGAAATTTCTTGCAGACATTACATTTAGAACCAATTTTTCTGAAAGTATCTTGTCTAACCTAAACACTGTAGCTCTAGCAATTGACAGGGAAATTCACCTTATAATAGTATTTACATGTATTTCAGATATCTTACAATAATATTTAGAAGTATTTAGGATATCTTGTAATGGTAATTACATGTATTTCAGATACTGTGTAATAGTATTTATATGTATTTCAGATATCTTGTAATGGTATTTACATGTATTTCGATTATCTTGCAGTGGTATTTACATATATTTCAGAAATCATTTTATAGTATTTATATGTATTTCAGATATCTTGTAATGGTATTTACATGTATTTTGGATATCTTGTAATAGTATTTACTTGTATTTTTGATATCTTGTAATAGTATTTACATGTATTTTGGATATCTTGTAATAATATTTACATGTGTTTCAGATATCTTGTAATAGTATTTATATGTATTTCAGATATCTTGTAAATATCAATGTAGTTTAGTTAGAAATATGTGTGCTTGTACTGTCTGCTGATAATATCATTATTGCATATTCATTCATAACATTTTAAAATTTTAATGTCATGGTGAAAATATTGCTGAAATCAGATCTCTGGCATATTTTACATTCAGTGCTTCTCATCACACTTATTTGCATGTCTTTCTGTAGGTAAAGAGAGTTTGGCTAGTTTGAATAGTAGAATATTTCTGCAGGTTATCACGTTTGCTAAGGTTCCAGTCATTTTTAGTAATTGCCATTCAGACTCAATTTGTTTAGAAAAGCTTGCACAGGTAGATACAGTCCCTTACCCTATTGTGACACATTCTTTTAAAATGGGGACATGTGACATGTTCTTTTAATCTGGAGACATGTGTTTGATGCAGTTCTAATACTACAATTAAAAGTTTTCATGCATTAAATGTTGTGACTATGGTTATAACTGGAAATTGTAGAAAGTGTTTGGCATGGTATAAACAATAGGGTGAGATAGTGTGTATTAAGCCAATTGCAAATTCACTATATAACTTAAGTGCAATAACATTTAATGATTTCTCAAAAAGTATAGGTAGAAAATGTTTGAAAAATCTAAGAATACTTAGCTTCCTTGTAAATACAATACATTTTTGTGTAGTTCTGTACACATGATCTCATTTCAGCTCTTAATATATTGCTCATTGATGATTGTGTTATTTCATGTACATTCAAACCTGCTATAGTGACTAATTTCATAGTCTTACCACCTGGCACTGTCAATAAAACTACTAAGTATAGGTAACTCTTATTCATTAATAATACATATATACATGTAAACTAAGACACATTGTACAATATTCAAGCATTCTCCACATACACACTTTAAATAAGTTTCACAAACTAACATTTATAAAAAAGAAAATGTCTTAAAATAAATATTAAATAAACATATTGAATACATAGGTTCTGCATGAATCATCCTAGAAATATATAAATCATGAAAAGTATATATATATTCACTTAATAAGTGTTCTCCTAACAATGCAAGAATGTTACATCCATTACAAAAAGCCTTTGTAACTCTTTTTAGTATATATATATTTCATCACAATTTGTTTCACCAGTACTTTTTGAGCTGAAAATGCAGTTTAGGTTATCAGTATATATAATGTAATTGTATTTTGGTACTGAACATTTCTTGCATACATTGCATTCATAACAGATTAGTCTGAAAAAATGCTTTCTCACATATTTTTAAAGCTGTAGAAATTGTCGGGGAAATTTCCCTTTCATTTTACTTTAGATCTGTAGATATAAATATATGTATAGCCTAGAATCTTCATTCATATTTTTTCAGCAGATAATGTCATGATTCATATTCTCTTTCATAAATTCATGTTTAAAATATACCTGAAATAAAAACATGATCACATTTTTCACAGAGATCTTTCCATCATGTTTGTATACATATTTATTAACGATGTGAATAGGACAACTTTCTGTAGGTAAAGAGGATTGTACTAGTATTAAAGTAGATTATCCATCAGGTTGTTATCTCAGTAAGGATCCAGTCTGACTTTTAGATGAACATTTTTTTATCATATCTCTCATAATGATTAATATTTACTGCTGCTTCTTTCTCAGGTTAAGAGACATTAATATATGGACACTTTCTGTCAACATGGCTGTTAAGAATGCTTTGGATTTACTGAATTGATTTTTCATATATTAGTTTTATATTTGACAAAATATTTAAATGAAGAACTCTATATGGTCATTAGGCTTGCTGCCCCATGAGAATACATATACAAAACAATTACAGATTCTATGACAGGTGTTCAGGTAATATCAACATGTCATGCATAAAATAAAAGGAAATACTCTTCATGGACTAAACAACAAAAAATATTGTATTTTTATGGCAATTTTTTGTATTGACTACAATATACAGTAATATCGATAAAAAATTTAAATTGTGTTGAGTAGAAGAATCCCACACAAATCATTCATTCATTTAATTCTTTTAAGCACACTGATGTTTAGTCTACACTTTTTGAGATGAAAATGCAAACCAAGATATGGATATAAACATTATATTGTATGGATATAAATACTGTGTTGTATGGAATCTTTATAAACACTCTATTGTATGTATATAAACTGTATTGTATGGCTATAAACACTCTGTTGTTTCTAAATAAACACTATTGTATGGATATAAACACTGTATTGTATGTATATAAACACTGTATAGTATTTATATAAATTATTGGTATTGTATGGATATAAACACTGTATTGCATAGATATAAAACTATTGTACTGTATTGCATGGATATAAACACTGTATTGCATGTACGTAAACTATTGGTATTGTACAGATATAGAAACAGTATTGTATTGATGTAAACACATTATTGTATAGTTATAAATACTCTATTGTTTGGGTATAAACAGTGTATTTTATAGATATAAAACTGTATTGTGTGTATCTAAACACTGTAATGTTTGAATATAAACACTGTATTGTATGTATAATAATAATAATAATAATAATAATAATAATGACTTTATTTAAAAAAGAAGCTCATTTGGTCAACTGACCAATCTTCCATGAAGCCTTCTACAACGACATTTGTACAAATATATATATATATATATATATATATATATATATATATATATATATATATATAATGCACAATTTTTACAAGATAAGGTGTCTTTAGACAACAAATGCTGTTAAAAACTTGGCAGTTGATCTACTGCTACAATAAAATATGTACAAGTCTTCAAGGATGAGTACATACAGGAGTCTTACTTACAAATAATAGTAGTGAACATGTGTAAAACATTATAGGTGAGTACATGATATCAATGTTGTAATAGTAGTAGTACTGAATTAAACAAAATCATACAAATGATTGTTTCTGTAGATGTTGACTAAGAAGCTTTTTAAAAGCTTGGGTTGTGTCAACTGACTATATAAAGTGGTATGGAATTCCATAGTTTGGCTCCAGAAAAAGCAAGGCTCTTCTATTAAACTCTGAATTTGGTTTAGGGAAATATAATGTGTTGTTTGAGATGGATCTTAGTTTATCCATATGTACATTTTTAACAAATTTAAAATTACATTTAAGATAATCAGGAGCCAAACTATGTAAGGATTTATAGACTAGTAAACCCTTTTGAATCGAGTTCTCTGCTGAAATGGAAACCACTTTAGGGTTTCAGAAAGATTTGTTGATGGTGTATCTAAATCAGCATCAAGAATAACTTCAGCCGCTCTTTTTTGAAATTTCAGTAATCTTTCCCGATTTTCTATAACACTATTATCCCAGATAGAACAACAATATTCTAGATGTGGCATGATATATGCATTGTAGAATATCTTTCTCTGTTCTTGAAGGAGATAAGATTTTATTCTGTTCAAGAGATAAAGCAGTGAATTAACTTTTAATGACCTTTTCAACTTGTATTTTCCAGCACAAGATCTTGTCTATCATAATGCCAAGTAGTTTTTCATTTTTTAGACTGTTGTATATAAATTCCTTTTATCATTACTTTGAAATAATTTTTTCTCAGCTTTTACTCTTGCTCGACTGCCTATGATCATGGCTTTTGATTTG